>SJYT01033678.1:30507-101447 GCA_006410635.1 Cephalophus harveyi
CAAAGAGTCGGACATGATTGAGTGACTGAACTGAAGCATCGTATTTTCTTCCTAGGTCGCCAGTGTTAAGGAACCCGACTGCCAATGTAGGAGACTTGGGTCCAATCCCTGGGTTGGGAAGATCCCCTTGAGGAGGAAATGGCAACCCACTTCAGTATCCTTGCGTGGGAAATCCCAGGGACAGAGGAACCTGGCAGGCTACAGTCCATAATAGGATCACAGAATCAGACACAATTGAGTGACTGAGCATGCCCACAAGTATAGGATTTAGAGCCAAACAGACCTGGATTTGATTCTTGGTTCTGCTGTTTACTAGCTGTTTAATCTCAGAAGAGTTACCTGTCCTTCCTAAGCTTTGGTTTCTTCATCTGTAAAATGGAGATAACATTGACAATCTCCCAGTGTATCATAAGGATTAAGTTAGATAGGATAAAAACTGTAAAGGGTCTAGAATGTAGGTACCTGGTGGGAAAGCCATGCTGGTGATGAATAGGAAAAAAGGGGAATGCAAGCCCTATGCTTTGTAGAGCTATTTCTCCACTTTTCCAGCAGCATATTGGGGAGTTTATCTTTCAGTGTCATATCTTTTTGCCTTTTCATACTATTCATGGATCTCAAGGCAAGAATACTGAAGTGGTTTGCCATTCCCTTCTCCAGTGAACCACATTTTGTCAGAACTCTCTACCATGACCCATCCATTTTGGGTAGTCTATATGGCATGGCTCATAGTTTCATAGTTAGACAAGGCTGTGATCCAAGTGATCAGTTTGGCTGCTGCTGCTAAGTCTCTTCAGTCATGTCCAATTCTGTGCAACCCCATAGATGGTAGCCTACCAGGCTCCCCTGTCCCTGGGATTCTCCAGGCAAGAACACTGGAGTGGGTTGCCATTTCCTTCTCCAAAGCATGAAAGTAAAAAGTGGAAGTGAAGTTGCCTAGTCATGTCCAACTCTTCGTGACCCCATGGACTGCAGCCCACCAGGCTCCTCTGTCCATGGGATTTTCCAGGCAAGAGTACTGGAGGGGGGTGCCATCGCCTTCTCCAGATCAGTTTGGCTAGTTTTCTGTAATTGTGATTTTCATTCTGTCTGTCCTCTGATGGATAAGGATAAGATGCTGGGAAAGATTGAAGGCAGGAGGAGAAGAGGACAACAGAAGATGAGATGGTTGGATGGCATCACTGACTGATGGACATGAGTTTGAGCAAGCTCCAGGAGTGGGTGATGGACAGGGAAGCCTGGTGTGTTTCAGTCCATGGGGTCACAAAGCATTTGACATGACTGAGTGACTGAATTGATCGAAGCCCTACTCTAGGTTAGGAAAAGGCACATATCACAAAGAGTTGTTTGCATTTATATATGGTTGCAGAAGCCAACATCACAACCTGAAATGTTCACTGCACCTTTAATCACAGTAAAGAAAGCAGAGGTGATGTTTATTGGGCATCACCAGTAATCATCAACCAGTATCATTGGGTAACCTCCTGGGCATCCAACACTATGCTAACTTCTTTCTGTTCGTCACTTTCCTTGGTCTGTCACTACCTGTGTGTGATATTCATTTATGAGGCCAGCTTTCAGATTAGATAACTGAGGCTTTGAGAGATAAAGGATCCCATCTGGAATCACACAGTAATGTGAAGTTTGTTCAGTTTCAGAGTCCCTAACTTCACTTCCCCCAAAGATGAGAGGGGAGGCCAGGGATACAGCTTTGGAATCATCATATTTGAATAAGAGGAGAATTAATGTGAATTTGAAAGGGGTTGACTCTGCCAGTGACAAATCTTGCTTGAACATAAATTGTGATAGCTAAGTGAGTTTGTCTCAAGACACCAAGTTACAGAGACTATGAGAAGTGTTCACAGAGGATGGGACTCAGTTTACAAAAGACAGAGCCTGTTTTTCTCATGGATTCACTGCACAAGAAGAGCTAATGCCATACATTTAATACAATTAATTTATTCTAATACACAATTAAAAATCCGGCTAACTAGATTCTCCTTTGTCAGCTTTCTTCTGTAAAAGCTGTGCTAAAGGGAAATCTTTCTTCCGGTCCTCCCTGGCCCCAATCTTTCACACTGGGAGAGGGGAAAACCCTGATTCATGGGTCAGAGAATTGGGTTGTAATGCCTTTGAAATATTGGTGCATGGTAGGAATGGTTTCCAATTACAGCAAACTGAGTGCACAGTTCCAGCACTGTTCTATTTAAATAACTGCTGAGTCGCCAGGGCTGCTTTTCTGTTTCTAGCTCCCTGAACAAGTAAATAATGGAAAGAGAGAGAAAAAAATAAATCAGCTCTTGTAATAAATAACCATACAACCTAGGGTTGGAACCTCATTTCTTGATCATATTTCCTCCCCTACCCCAGCTACTTTTTTCCTAATAGAACTCTGAAATACAAGTTGCCTTTTAAAATAAAATTTAGAATCAAAACTTTTGCTTGCATATTTAAGAAAGCTTCCAGCAGCATGTTGCAGTGGGGAATAATACCAGCTTTGGAGTCAGATTTGGTGGTGAATCCCAGCTGTTAATAGGCAATGTGGTCAATGGAAGATCTCTTACTTTATGGAGTTTGAATTGCTTGGGATTTGACGTCAGACCAACCTGTCAGGGAACTTAAATCTCTGTGAGCATCTGTAAAATGGGTAGGTCATCATATGGCTGGCAGGATGGGGAATCAGGATAATTTATCTGAAATCTCTAGCATAGTTCCTGCTATAGTCATTTAATAAAGGGACAGATATTTTTCATAGTTATCAATTTCCTTATTAGACAGAAACATATAAATAGGTTATTATTCAACTTATGTTATAAAATGTACAGAGCTGGTAAAATGGAAGTTATCCTAAAGGCAGATACACAGATGAACTTAAAAAAGAGAATTTGATGTGGACCAGAGTTTGGCATTCTTTTAGGAATGACATGTCACATTTGTGAGCTGTATTATGACACGTGGGTGATGGGGCTGGTTGGTAGTCATGATCTAACACTTAGTTACCAGGGGGAGAGATAGGAGGGTTGCATGGGGGTGTCGAGGGGCCTGGGAGCACAGGCTTGCTGTCTGTATGTCCCCAGAGTCACCATGATAAGGGGGGAGCTTTTTGATGACACCTCCTCTGACTGGCCCAGGGAGGTAGAGACAAGTGTGCTGAGCAGGCAAGAGGATTTAACAAAAGGGCTGCAGAAGTCCACTAGATGACCTGATTTAAAGGAATCATTTGGTCCAGGCCCAGCAGATGTTTGAATTCCTGCTACATCTTGCCAGCAAGATATCTCCCAGCCTCTACCTGGGCACCTCAGCAGTGGTGAACTCATGGATTCCAAAAGTGATCAGCTGTGAACATCAGAGAAGAGATTTCTTCTCTAGATGGAACCTGGCCATGTTTGCCTGTTGCGCATTCTTAGGTCCTTCTTCTAACCTCTGAGGTCACCCAAAGTCAGTCTGTTTTCTCCTTCTGGTGGGGCTTTCTGGATCTCCATGTCACCTGCCATCTCCTCTGCATCTCGCTCAGCATCCCCAGTTCTCTGATGGCTTATTCAGGGCTGTGCTGGATGGGAAGCATACTTGCAATTACAGTGAAGGCATGGAGACTGTAACCTTGGGTGGAAGTGGATCTTGCTAGAAGTTGGGAACCTCTGTACTTCCCGTTTGCACCTGAGGACACAGAGGTGTGTCCTTGTTGGCAGAGAGAGCGTGAGAGGAGGACCTGCATGACCTTGCAGGTCACTTGAGCTGTATATGTGACACTTCTTGTGAAATGAGGACAATAGCATTTCTAAACTTTGCAAAGCTCAAGTGAAAAAAATGTGTGTGAAAATACTGCATGAGTTGTGAACCATATGACCCATTGAGAGTAGATCTCATGACAATGGCTGAAGGCATGGTCATCTCTCTCTTTTTTAAATTAGTCCCAGAGAAATTTCCCAGAAGTGTTGCTAACCCCAAGAATTTCCTCAAACTTGTGCTTTTGCTCTGACTTGTTTGTAAAAGTTGGTCATGCCAGGTACTTGACTGGGCACACAGATCATAGATAGATGACTTTGTCATTGCCCAGGCCAAATGTGGCATGAAATCATTCTAGCTGGAATTTAGGTCAGTCTCCTTCCTTAATGTTGAAAAGTCCCCAGAGACTTGCCATTGAAAACACAGAGGGTGTGTTTTCTTCCTGTCATTGGCGTTGGCTCACTTTGCTAAATAGTGCTGCTAATTCAGCTGTGATAGAATCCCAGGGACGGGGGAGCCTGGTGGGCTGCTGTCTATGGGGTCGCACAGAGTCGGACATGAATGAAGTGACTTAGCAGCAGTGGTAGCAGCTTTGATGGTTGACCTAGAAATTGGCTACAGCCCAGCACCAGACTGTTATCGCTTGATCACCAAGGACTCCTTGACTACAGAAGATGGAATGTTCTCCACCATCTCTTACTTACATCCAGGTCTTCTGCTGGGTGCCAGGGAACAGGAGAGAAACTCTAGATCAATGGGAGATGTAGACACAGCCACAATCACAGTAACCAGGAAAGTGCTAGAAGAGAGGTTACACATGCTTTGGAAAGGGGAGGGACACCTTTCACTCTCAGCCTGGGCAGAAGTTTCTCCTCTTCTCTGGACCCCAGCTCGATGTTTATATATGCCTCTGTTTCCTATTGCAGCATTTACCTTGTGGTATCTATGAACTGGCCTCATGTTCTTGATACTTGTTTGACTGAGCACCCTTAAAAACTGGGTCTATTGATCAGGCTTCTATTAACAAGCATGGTTTCTGACACAGAAGTCGATAACTGTGCAGCAAATGGCAATTGAGATTGAAGAAATGTTTCTCGAGGAAACTTCTGGAAGCTCTATCTTGAAGCAATATAATTTCTATGGGCTAAAAGGGATGGTGAGTACTTTGAATCAAGGCTGGGAGGTGGGAGAGCCTGACTTTTTTGGGAAAATGTTTGACTTAGAGGCTGGGATCCAGGTTCACTGTTGTTTGTGGAATGCCCTTCCAGGACACTGGACATCATTCAGAATTCATTGATTAAGCAGAACATCTTGGAACACATGTATTGTCTGATGCCCATTATCAATGTGAGTTCCCTGAGACTCGGAGTAAATAAATTACTAAAGTACTTAAAGCAAAGTGATTAAATTGGGACTTGGGGTTCCCTGGCTCTGAAGGCCATTGTATCTCAGACAAGGCATCTGAGCTATATATATTGGATGTCTGTTGTCAACCTGAACTTTATACCCTTCTGAACCTGCCCACCCTGAACACACATGACCCCACACCTAGTAACCTATTCCAAGGGCATCTTTCTCTGGAAGTTCTTCTCTTCCTCAGTCTAATCTTTGGGCAATGTGCTTTAATCAGAGATTGATTCAACAGAGGACATTAGAAGTCACTGACTTAGGATCTTTGTAAGGAAACAGGCCCATGTGGGTGTTGCCTGGCGCCCCCGAAAGCAGAAAGGGTGGGGGTGAGTAGATCCAAGTTTCCCAATTTGTTTTATTCCAATTGCCTCTATGCACAAAGGATTCCAGGGAACGTGTGGTTACACTGCTACCGAAGAGAGTGTAACATATGGCAGGTAGTTTTAATTGTAGAAATTAAGGACACTATCCTTAGATGGGGAAACTCATTCTGGAAAAGTGATTTCTATGTTGACAAAATATCTAACTCCACCCATCTGTCACTCCAGTTACTTACACAGCACCCATGACTAGTTTCCCCTAGATTCTGTCCTTCAGAGGCGTGCAGCTATCAGATCAACAGTGAAGGTTTGGCCACATGTCAGCTGTCCATGGTGGTACTAAGAAAGTCCAGGATCTGGACCTTTAGCCAGATCTGGACCTGTCTGGACCTGTCTCAACAGGTCCCAGACCACACATGCAGAATAAAGAACCTACTGAATGAGTAATTTTCAAGCACCTTTCTATGGGGGGCATAAGATCCAGAGCTGTGGAGGTTGCAACCTTCGCCCAGGATCTCTTCTGCTCTCCAGGGCCACACCACGTGCTCTGAGCATCTACCAAGGGCCCGATCCTGCGATGGCATGCTCATATTTGTTATCTAACTTAACTAGCTGAGTGAGCCTGGGAGGTAAAGATTAGTTCCCCTATTAAGTGAAAAATTGAGCATTTGGTACCTTTTAGCAGTTTGAAACAGAGTGAACAGAAGGTTACAAGCATTAAGATGGAACTGATAGTGTAAGAAAGAGTAGGCAGGGGGTAAATTCAAGTTTGGTTGGAAATAGGACATCAGGCTACTTCTTAATGCAGCTGCTCCCTACAGAGTCAGTAAGAATGTTGTTTGTCTTAGCCTGACGTTGCTGATGAAGTTCAAGAGGGGAAGTGGCTGTCTGTGTGGAGCAGGGGATATAGGGAAGAGAAGGTAGGTGGGCTGGTGGGGGGCATCACCCCCGTGGGCTTGACATCTGGCTCTGAGGCCCAGATCCTGGACTTTCTTAGTACCACCATGGACAGCTGACATGTGGCCAAACCCTCACTGATGTCCTGAAAGAGTAGTATGAACAGATGGCAATTTAGATTGATAATCAAAGGTATCCTTTTCTGAGTAAGATGGCTGTGTCCTTCATACAGGGCACCTCTTCACCTAATATTAAGGTAACCTGGGAATTTGTAATTGTCAACAAGAGTGCTTGATGAGCTTGGAGTGAAAGCAAAAAAAGGCAGTTGGTTGGGTTTTCCAAAAGAGTTCATTTGGGTTTTGATGGGGAATATCCTTTGGAGAAGGAAATGGCAATCCACTCTAGTATTCTTGCCTGGAAAAATCCCATGAACAGAGGAGCCTGGCAAGCTACAGTCCACGGGTTGTAAAGAGTCGGACACAACTGAAGAAACTTAGCATGCGTAGAAAAACATGAGCAAACTTTTTGGCCAACGCAATACACAATCCTGGGCTTGGGAAGTTCTGGCTCACAGGCTAACTCTGACCTGCCACCTGTTTTTTTAAATAAAGTTTTATAGAATATGGCCAGACCCATTTATTTATAGGTGGCCCTAGCTGTTTTCATGTTAGAACAGCAGAGTTGAGTAGTTGCAAGAGACCACATAGGCCGCAAAGTCTACAATGATAACTTTTGTCCTTTACAGGAAAAATTTGTCAACCCCTACTCTAGTTCATATACTTGCTGTCCCTTATTTTCTTGTTTCCAAGTACTTTGATTAATTCTATTTCTCCAGATCTCCTAAATCTGTCTCTCTTCTCATTCACATAGATTTTTTTCCTTAGGAATCTTAGAGAATTGCAGATGACTTCCTCCAAATCAAAGAAATGTGGGCAAAAGAGGACATAATTGGCTCATACAGTATAGTCAAGGTTGAGATGGCTTTATAAACATCTAGAATTATACATATTAGAACCAAGAAGTATTCTGCATTGTCTGAACCTCTTTTTTTTTTTTTTTGGTCTGTGAACTATTCTCATCTACTATAGGGAGGCTACTTCTCACTGGGGGGTGTGACTGTTGGCTGCCACACCAACAATATTTGGGTCTTAATATGTGAAGGGGTTTCCTTCCCTAGCTCAGGTTGAAAAGCCTTAGAAAAGCCTCCAGATCGGTCTAGCTTTATTTATGTACCCACTGCTTGGGACCAATCAATGTGGCCAGTGGTGGAAGGTAGTGAGGAGCTATCATCCTGGGTCCAGATTGACTTCTGTGGATGTGGTCTGATAGTAGAAGAAGGAACCCAGAAGATCCAGGGCCTGTGGGCTGGGCCTCTTTATTGAACTATCACTCATATTGGATTTGCACCAGCCCCACCTGCATCCTTCAAGCCCTCAGCAAATCCCTATAGACCAGCTGCAGATGGTCTCCTCAGCTCACTCCATTCAAGTCATTCTGGGCACTGCTGCAGGAGGATTGCTAAATGCAACCTGATTATGTCCCTACACTCGAGCTTAAAATGCTGAGATTATTTCCATCCCCACCTTCTCCTCCATGGCCTAGTGACCAGTAGGAAAAACTCATGATCCACTCTTGCTTATCAGTTTCAGTCCTTCTCTTATCACTTCCCTGCACACACCCTTCATTCTGATCAGATCCATAGGTAGTTTCTCACATGTGTCTGTGGAAAAGGCAATGGCACCCCACTCCAGTACTCTTGCCTGGAAAATCCCATGGACGGAGGAGCCTGGTAGGCTGCAGTCCATAGGGTCACGAAGAGTTGGACACGACTGAATGAATTCACTTTCACTTTTCACTTTCATGCATTGGAGAAGGAAATGGCAACCAGTGTTCTTGTCTGGAGAATCCCAGGGACGGGGGAGCCCGGTGGGCTGCCATCTATGGGGTCGCACAGAGTTAGACACAACTGAAGCGACTTAGCAGCAGCAGCAGCACATGTGTCTGTGAATTGCATGCTGCTCTCTGTGCCCAGAATATTCTGCCATCCCTATCCATCCAGTGAGCTTCTGACTCCAAACTTCCTTCTTAAATCCTGGGATGCCAGGCAGGATGGAGGCTCCTCTTCGGGCCGCTCACAGCCTCTGTGCTTCCTGCTGTCATGGCTTATCACACTGCTCCAGAGTTCTCTGTTTGTTGCTGTCTTCATCTACTGCCAGCTCCAGTTGGTGCTTCATGCACCTTTGTGCTCACATATGGCACCAAGACTGCAACAATTGTTTTCTGGATGAAGCGCTTCTGCTCCCCAACCTTCCCCCAAGGAAATGTCCTCTAGTCATTAACGCCCTCCAACAACACCCCAGTTTTCTCAATTCCTCTTTTTATCTCATCACTTATTTAAAACGGCATCTTGTCATTCTAAGCTCATCAGTTATTTAAGATGGCATCTTCTCTCTTTCCTATGCCAACCTCAGTGAATAAGTTCTGGTCAAGTAGCAGCTACCCTGGACCTAGTCTTTTCTGCGTCTCCTGGTTCTTAGAGCCAAACATACCTTGTTTTCATTCCCGAGTACCATCTAGATTGCCACTTTGGGAAAATAATCTATTATGGTTTTGAGAAAAAATTCCCTATAGTTTGATACACACACAAGTAGGTATATATCCGTATATTATATTTATATAATATGTGTACACACCTGATGTAATATACATATATCATTAATTATCAGAAATGCCTCAGATCCAAATGGGATATTTCCAGGTGACTCTGGAAATTGAGGGCAAGAGAAGGGAGTGACAGGATGAGATGGTTAGATGACATCACTGACTCAATGGACATGAGTTTAAGCAAACTCTGGGAGATACTGAAGGACAGGGAAGTCAGGTGTGCTTGGTCCACAGGGTTGCAAAGAGTCAGACACAACTGAGTGACTGAACAACAAGGTGACTTTAGAGTAGATTAAAAGGCCTAACGGAGTTATAGCCTCGGGACCCCCATTAAAAAGCGGTACATTCTACTTATATAAACTTTCTGTATTTCAAGATTTGGAGAGAAAAGGATTTGGAATCACAAGTCTAGGAATTCAGTCTGAGTCTCCCTTTTCTGTGTAATCACAGAGAAATGGTACTTTGTTGGCAGGAGTCTTTATTTCTGCACTTACGTACTAGTTACCTCTCACCAATGAGTGACCAAAGTTAAGGGAGAATGTAGAGGGAAGTGATTTATAAACTGCAAAATGCTGTAAAAATATCAGTTATTACAGACACAGAAATCTAAGAATTCAAATACAGAATATTTAAAGTGATCTCCATGGGGAAATACATTTTCATCCCTTCCCGGCACAATCTGATATTTCCCCCAACAAAGTATGGCATGGAGCGTCCTGGGTACCTTAATTACCTGGTGGCTGGCAGCCGCGTGTGGATTCTGGCAGGTTTCAGACAGAAACTAAACAGGCGCTCACAGATGCGGCTGTCTCTTCCCGGGTCCCCTCACTGAGGACCAGCAGCTGCTTTGAAATGTGACTCTGCTTTTGTGAAATTCCCCCGACGGAAGCTTTATTATCTTTCCTTTTCCTCAGGACGGCCATTTTCCCCGACAATTCCAGGCCGATCTGCGAGAACAAAGATTCTCTCTGCGAGAACAAAGATTCTCCGCTGAGACTCAGAGATGCTCTGTGAAGAGGAGGGGCGGGGCCACAGGTTTCTGAGGTCTGTTCTCACCTCAGATGGAGCCTGCAGACAGGTCCTAACAATGCCGGCAGCTGTTGAGGAGGAAAAGATGGTGCAACTCGTCAGAGGGTTTTGGCAGCGATGCTGGGAGATTTGTGGAACGGCCCAGCAGCCTCCCTTTCCCCGAATTTGGAAGAAAACCAGCTTGAGCACTGCTGGGAAGGAGATAACAGGAGGGAGAGTGGTGGGTGAGAAAGTCAGAATTTACCAGATGTCTCTGGGTCTCAGCGTTTGCTCGCTTTGCCTTGATCGTATCAGTGTTTATAAATAGCTTGTGTTTTTCCTTGAGCTGTAGGTAGCACTTAGGAATCTACCACACACGGGGTGACACTGGGAAATAACGACCTGCAAGGGGTTCTAGGAGATGTGTGTACCCTGCACCCTGCAAAGGAGAGAGTTTTTCAACTCTTATTTCCCATTCTAACTCCAGCAAGCTCCAGGCGGTAGACCCGACACGCACATATGGTCTGTGCCCCATCAGTATTAAAAATGCATCAGTCAGTCTCAGTTTTTCTTTTGTATTTTCTAAGACTTGTCCATCACCAATGAATAGATCCTATTTGTAGAGAAAGAACAGCTTTAAAATGACAAAACCAGAACATTTCTCCAAATCCTGGGAAGGGCTGGCACTTTAAAAAAATAACCAGCGACAAGAAAATTTTAAGTGAGTTGTCTCAGTTGCTTGTCAGATTTGCAGGCTCATGGCTCTCTCTCTCTCTTTCTCCCTCTCTCTCTCTCTCTCTCTTGAGTCTGTGCATCCCAGATGGAGTGGTTTCTGTAGAAAAACAATTATGGTTCTATTCAGGAGAGCTTCCTTGGCAAGAAAATGATGATCGAACTGATGCTATTGTGACATAACGTAGGAGTTTATAATTGCAATTTGTTATGAAACAGTTGGACCAAATCCCAAGGATGGGTATTTTAGTGCTTCATGGAGAAAATGGAAAGAAAAGCATTGGCAAGGACAGATAGGGGGCTTGTAGGAAGTCTGGTTGCTTGGTTATTTACCTTGGTGTAACCACAGAAGTTCAGGTCTGCCCCCTCAGTCTCACGGCTCTGGAAAGTCAACCCTACCAATGTCCCAGGGGTGAACATATTCAGGAAGGCCAGTAAATACTGAGTAAGGGTTTCCCAGGTGGTGCTAGTGGTAAAGAACCTGCCTTTTAATGCAGGACACACAGGAGACACCAGTTCAATCCCTGTATCGAGAAGATCCCCTGTAAGAGGAAATGCAACCCACTCCAGTATTCTGGCCTGGGAAGTCCCATGGACAGAGGAGCCTGGCAGGCTACAGTCCATTATGCAAAGCATTGGATATGACTGAAGCAAGTTAGCATACTGAGTAAACTCAGGTATAGACCCTGGGAACAACACTGTTTATTTACCAGGGGAAACAGAACTGACAGGCCCCAGCCGTTCTTCTTGGCATAATCAGTTCATGCACTGTGGACAAACTCCACAGGGAGGCCAAACTCCCAGCAAGCCTGGTATCAGGAAAAGGCCAAGTTTCAACTGTGGGTAGGTCTCATGCATCCACCATCACCATACATAATGCTCAGTGTTGGGATAATGGAATCATCCTTGAAGTCTCCAATGGGACACCTTTGGCCCTAGGGCACCATGGACAGCCCATCCAGTGGCCCCCTCAGCTTTCCATTATTGACATTCTTCCCACACCAACCCTTTCTTTAATTGTGATAACATTTCCAATTACATTAAAATTGGGACCAGGCCAATCATTTGGCATCTCTTCAGAGTGATATTTGTCAAAAATTTGCTCAGCACTTCTTTAGAGGAGAAATTGAGCTGTGTGTAGGGGAGAGGCTGGGAAGCAGGGCTCAGCATCAGTGGCTCAGGTGCTTCCTCTCTGGACCAGCCTAGACTTTTCCTGCTAACCAACAGTGCTTGGCAGACAACTGGATCTACCTTCCCAAGAATGCACTTAAAGGTCATCTATTATTTGTTGACCTAGGTGGCTCAGATGGAATAAAGAATCTGCCTACAATGCAGGAGACCTGAGTTTGATCCCTGGGTCAGGAAGATTCTCTGGAGAATGGACTTGCTACCCACTCCAGTATTCTTGCTTAGAAATTCCCATAGACAGAGGAGCCTGGTGGGCTACAGTTATGGGGTCATAAAGAGCTGTACATGACTGAATGACTAATGTTATTAGTGAGTCTGGCTTAATGTAAGATTCTCTCTAACCACAAGCTATTCCATGAAAGAGATTCTCCTAGATTAAATTCACTTTCTTCTAAAACACATGCAACCACACCCACACACACACATACACACTTCTTTTTAACTCAAGGATCTTTCAGAACATCTTTGAATCAATGTTATAGGCAGCTACTTACTTGCTTGCTCCTGATTCCAGCTAAATTCAGAAGATAATTCTTTGCCTAGCCTAGGAACCCTTTGCTCTGTTTATGATGTAGACTAAGTAGACTTGTATATTTCTAAAGCCTGAGGATTTATTTTATTTTACGTTTATTTAAAAAAAAATTCCATCATCATCCATCCATCCATCCATGCAGCAAATATTAGCTTCTATGATGCGCCCAGCATGAGTTAAATATATAAAGAAGGATAACACACAGTCAGTTCCCCCAAGAGCCATGTTGACCGAGGGAGACAGGTGGATAAACAGGTCCTTGTAACTCAGCATGGTGAGGGAATCAGTAGAGAAATGCCAGGGAACTTGGGAAAACAGAGAAAGGGAACTCACCTGGGAACCGCAGGTGGGCTGGATTGGGAGAAGATTCCTAGGAGAGGCAGCTGGAGAACAAGCAGCCAGTCTCAGATCAGGGGAGGGCATCTTAGAGTAGGAACCTGATCTTACCCCTTATGAGCTGGCTCCATGGTTTAATTCCCAAGGCAGCATGAGCCCTGGTTTTCCAGTTTCCACCCTGAGGCGGGTGGTGGTGGTAGTGATCTCTCTCTTGCCCAAGCACTTCCTACACAAGTATGAGAACCACACTGAGTGATGAAACTCCTGGATCTAATAATAACCATTAGAAGATGTCCAGTACTTTATTATTTATTAAGCAAATCTGTTTGTTATCTCATTTGATTTTCTAAGTAAGCCTTATGGCAGTGATTTTCAGCAGGACTGACTTTACTCCCAGGTGACCTTTGGTATTGTCCAGAGGCATGTTGGATTGTCATACTGGGTGCTGGGAGGTTCTTACTGGCTTTGATTTGGTACAAAGATGGTGCTAAACATCCTACAAATCACAGGCCCTGCACCCTGATGCAAAGCATCAGTAGTATCAAGGTTGAGAAAACTTGTCTTGAGATTATCTTCATATTTAAAAAGAAAGAATGAGTTCCAAGGTCTAACTCTATTTAAATTAGCTGTGTGATCTTTGGCAAATCATTTAATCCTGAGCTCTAATTCAGTTCAGTTCAGTCGCTCAGTCGTGTCCGACTCTTTGCGACCCCATGAATCGCAGCACGCCAAGCCTCCCTGTCCATCATCAACTCCTGGAGTTCACTCAAACTCATGTCCATTGAGTCGGTTATGCCATTCAGCCATCTCACCCTCTGTCGTCCCCTTCTCCTCCTGCCCCCAATCCCTCCCAGCATCAGAGTCTTTTCCAATGAGTCAACTCTTTGCATGAGGTGGCCAGAGTATTGGAGTTCCAGCTTTAGCATCAGTCCTTCCAAAGAACACCCAGGACTGACCTCCTTTAGAATAGACTGGTTGGATCTCCTTGTAGTCCAAGGGACTCTCAAGAGTCTTCTCCAACACCACAGTTCAAAAGCATCAATTCTCTGGAGCTCAGGTTTCTTCACAGTCCAACTCTCACCCATACGTGCGTACTGGAAAAACCATAGCCTTGACTAGACAGAACTTTGCTGGCAAAGTAATGTCTCTGCTTTTGAATATGCTGTCTAGGTTGGTCAGAGCTTTCCTTCCATGAAGTAAGCGTCTTTTAATTTCATGGCTGCAATCACCATCTGCAGTGATTTTGGAGCCGTCCAAAATAAAGTCTGACACTGTTTCCACTGTTTCCACTGTTTCCCCATCTATTTCCCATGAAGTGATGGGACCAGATGCCATGATCTTCGTTTTCTGAATGTTGAGCTTTAAGCCAACTTTTTCACCTCTCCTCTTTCACTTTCATCAAGAGACTTTTTAGTGCCTCTTCACTTTCTGCCATAAGGGTGGTGTCATTTGCATATCTGAGGTTATTGATATTTCTCCTGGCAAACTTGATTCCAGCCTGTGCTTCTTCCAGCCCAGCATTTCTCATGATGTACTCTGCATATAAGTTAAATAAGCGGGGTGNTGCATATCTGAGGTTATTGATATTTCTCCCGGCAATCTTGATTCCAGCTTGTGTTTCTTCCAGTCCAGCGTTTCTCATGATGTACTCTGCATATAAGTTAAATAAGCAGGGTGACAATATACAGCCTTGACATACTCCTTTTCCTATTTGGAACCAGTCTGTTCCATGTCCAGTTCTAACTGTTGCTTCCTGACCTGCATACAGATTTCTCAAGAAGCAGGTTAGGTGGTCTGGTATTCCCTTCTCTTTCAGAATTTTCCACAGTTTATTGTGATCCACACAGTCACAGGCTTTGGCATAGTCAATAAAGCAGAAATAGATGTTTTTCTGGAACTCTCTTGCTTTTTCCATGATCCAGCAGATGTTGGCAATTTGATCTCTGGTTCCTCTGCCTTTTCTAAAACCAGCTTGAACATCAGGAAGTTCACGGTTCATGTATCGCTGAAGCCTGGCTTGGAGAATTTTGAGGATTACTTTACTAGCATGTGAGATGAGTGCAATTGTGCGGTAGTTTGAGCAATCTTTGGCATTGCCTTTCTTTGGGATTGGGATGAAAACTGACCTTTTCCAGTCCTGTGGCCACTGCTGAGCTTTCCAAATTTGCTGGCATATGGAGTGCAGCACTTTCACAGCATCATCTTTCAGGATTTGAAATAGATAAGTAAATAGTTAGAAAAAGTATACGAATAGGTTTGGTAGAAATTCTAAAAATTCCATTTCACAACAAATCCCAGAAATGGCAATACTGTTTATATCTTTGTTTCTTTGGTGTAGATTATTGTTGTTGCTCAGTTGCTAAGTCATATCTGACTCTTTTCGACCCCATGAACTGCAGTATGTCAGGCTTCCCTGTCCTTCACTGAGCTTGCTCAAATTCACATCCATTGAGTCAGTTATGCCATCAAACCAACTCATCCCCTGTCGCCCCCTTCCCCTCTTGCTCTCAATCTTTCCCAGCATTAGGGTCTTTTTCAATGAGTGAGCTCTTCGCATCAGGTGGCCAAAGTATTGGAGCTTCAGCTTCAGCATCGGTATTGATTATGCTGGTTTTCAAATGATTCTTGTAGTCAAAAAATTCCAGTAAAATGTCTTCACTGGAAATTTTTTTCTATTTGGGAAAAACTTCTGAAGTTTTCCTTCTTCAAAAATCAGAGGAAATGGCTGAAGGACAGAGTTCCGTTCAGTTCAGTCATGTCCAACTCTTTGTGACGCCGTGACTGCAGCACGCCAGGCTTCCCTGTTCATCACCAGCTCCCAGAGCTTGCTCAAACTCATGTCCATCGAGTCAGTTATGCCATCAAACCATCTCATCCTCTGTTGTCCCTCTCTCCTTCTGCCTTCAATCTTTCCCAGCATCAGGGTCTTCTCCAATGAGTCAGTTTGGCCAAAGTATTGGAGCTTCAGCTTCAGCATCAGTCCTTCCAGTGAATATTCAGGACTGATTTTCTTTAGGATGGACTGGTTTGATCTCCTTGAAGTCCAAGGGGCTCTCAAGAGTCTTCTCCAACACCTTGGTTCAAAGGCATCAATTGTTTGGCACTCAGCCTTCTTTATGGTCCAACTCTCACATCCACACATGCAGGACAGAGAACATGGATGGAATTTGACCCATGGCTTAGAAAGATGACAAAAATCTAGTAACTCAACTTCTATTTCTTCATCTTTATAATGACTGTAAGTATAGGTCATTTTGAATCTACTGAGATAGAAACTATGTCAGCGGATGGTTTGAAGGATTTCATAATAATTAAATTGATCTCCAAACATTTCCATAGAGTAGCTTAGTTTAGGTGTGTGAAGGTCCATTGTATAATTTGGAGTTTACATCTTGAAAATAATATTTATTAAAGGGTAAATAATAAAAAATGTATTGTACATTGGCACTTTTATTATTTATCCTTTAATAAGTAGAGTGAAAAGAATTCTGGTGAAGATATTTTACTGGAATTCTTTGACTACAAGACACATTTGAAAACCACACATTCAATAATAAAGATAGCAGTTATTTAAACATAGACCATCTAACGTTCACAAGGGCTATTGCAGTTTTCTGTTCGTGTATCATCTTTGGATTTGGTATGGAAATAATGATGACTTCATATAATGAATGAAAAAGTATTCCTTTTTTCTCTTATTTTGGAGTAGTTGGAGAAAAGATCAGTATTCTTCTTTTAATGAGTAGAGGACTTTGGTGAAGCCATCTGGTTCTGGGCTTCTCTTTACTAGGAGATTTTTCTTTATTGATTCATTACTACATATAGGTCTATTCAGATTTTCTATTTCTTCTTGAGTTAATATTGGTAGTTTGTATCTTTCTAGGAATTTGTTCATTTCATCTATGCTATTCATTTTTTTTTTTTTTTTGGTCATACAGATGTTCATATTCTCTTACAGTCCTTTTTCATTTCTGTGTAGTTGGCAGTAATATCCCCAATTTTGTGTCTTGATTTTAGTAACTTGAGTCTTCTCTCTTTTTGCTTAGTTAACGGTGTGTCAAATTGGTGATCTTTTCAAAGAACCAACTTTTTGTTTCATTGGTGTTCTCTATTTTTCTGATTCTCTCTTTTCTTTAAGTAAGTAAGTGTTAGTTGCTCAGTTGTGTCCAACTGTTTGCAACCCCATAGGTTGTAGCCGGCCAGGCTCCTCTGTCTATGGGATTCTTAACGCAAGAACACTGGGGTGGGTTGCTATTCCCTTCTCCAGGGTATCTTCCTGACCCAGGGATCAAACCCATATCTCCCTCATCACAGGAGATTCTTTACCTTCTGAGCCACCAGGGCATTTCTGCTTTAATCTTTATTATTTTCCTCCTTCTGCTTGCTTTGGGTTCAGTTTGCCCTTTTTTTCTAGTTTCTTAAGATACAAAGTCTTTTTTTTTTTAGATCTTTTCTTCTATTCTAATGTAGGTATTTACAGCACAAATTTCCCTCTAAGCACTGCTATTCCTGAGTCCTAGAAGTTTGGGTATGCTGTATTTTTGTATCAAAGTATTTTCTAACTTTATCTCCCTTGTGATTTCTTCTTTGACCCACTGATTGTTTAAGAGTTTGTTGCTTAATTTCCAAATGTTTGTGAATTTTCCAGCTTTCTTTTCTGTTGTCGGTTTCTAGTTTCATTCCGTGTGGTGATTTGGATGATTTAAATTAAAGATTTAATACTGGGTGATTTGGTGGTTTGGATGATTTGAATTAAAAAGAAAAAAAACTACTGAAACTTGTTTTGTGACCTAACATGTGGTCTGTCCTGAAGAATGTTCCACGAGCATTGAGAAGAATACATATCCTGCTGTTGTTGAGTAGAGGGTGTTGCATGTGTCTGTCAGATATATTTTGTTTACAGCTCTGTTCAAGTCCTTTATTCCCCTATCAACTTTCTTAGTCATTCTTTGCATTATTGGAAGTGGGTACAGAAGTCTCCACTTATTATTGTAGACCTGTGTATCCTCCCTTCAGCTCTGTCAGTGTTTGCATCATATATCTTAGAACTCCGTTGTTAGGAGTATTTTTGTTTATACCATTGTATCTTCTTAATGAATCGACCTTTTTATGAATATATAATATCCCAATCTCTTGTACAATTGTGAAATCTGTTTTGTCTGTTATTAATATATATAGCCACCTAGCTCTATTTTGGTTTTTATTTGCATGGAATATCTTTTTCTGTCTTTTGATTTTCAGTCTATTTGTGTCTTTGGGGGGCTTCCAGTGTGGGGTTGCCAGATTTAGCAAATAGAAAAACAGAGTTCCCAGTTAAGTTTGAATTTTAAGATACAATGAGTAATTTTTTCGTGTAAATATATTCAGTGTAATATTTGGAGTGTATTTATATTAAAAAATTCGTGTTTTATCTGAAATTCAAATTTAACAGGGCATCCAATATTTTGTTTGGGAAACCTTTTCCAACAAGCATTTAAAGCACAGGCCCTACCCTCTGAGAATTTCTGATTTTAGGAGAAAATTAGGACCTGCCTTGGAAAGGCTCCCAGTTCAAGGGGGAAATACAATCCTTGTACAGGGAGCTTGCAGCCTGAGGAGAATGGAGGTGGGGAGAGGCTATACAATCTGACCCTGAGGCAAAGGGAGTTGGGAAGGCCTTTGCACCAAGGTCCCTGCTCCCTCTTGGGTCTCCCAAGGTTCTCTCCCCCATACCTCACTGTAGAACTGGGGAGTCCCAAGTAGCTCACACTGGGGACAAGGTCAGTGGATGATAGAGATAATAGGGCACTGATAACCCCCAACTCATCCACATGCACTGTGTGTGCACAGCACACTCATGCTCACACTCATAGGCACATTCTTTACTATACACACATTCTCACATACTACTATACACACAGGCCTGCCAAACACACAAGCAGGATAAAGATGGTCTTGTACATGCAGACTCACTGAAATGTGTCCCACTCACACAGACACATGGTCCTGCACATGAATACATCCCTGCTGACACTTGCTCAATTCTGTACAAAATAATGGATCACAGTAACAGCAAACCTCGTGCTCTCTGTCTATGCCTCCTCAAGCTCTAGATGTCTTTGTGTGTGTGTGTGTGTGTGTGTGTGTGTGTGTGTGTTTGGGGGAGGTAGGCATTTTTTTCTGCTATCTTTATCTGGATATCTGTCCATCATCCAGACACCCACCCCAGATATTTGCCTCCCTCCCTGCAGGAAGGCTGAGGGATGATGGGCAGGTCTGGTCTCCATGACAACCAAGGACCCTCTTCTCTGGAAGGAGAAGGTGCTGGGGGGCACTGTTGGCTTTTGCCCAGGCCCTTGATCTGAGTGGGCCCGGGGGTGAGGCCAGTGGGGGGAGTAGGGGGAGGAACGGATGGGATGGCCATCTGGACCTGAGAGGGTGGAGCTGCAGGCACTGCCCAAGTCCTCCAAAATGGCAGATGGGCATCATGGTGTCTGAGAATTGGGAGGAGGGGGCAGCCCAGGGTGATACATGCAGGAGAATCCCCACTCGCCTCCCAGCCTCATCCCCAACCCCACTGCTTATCTCCTTGAGCATCCTCAGATCTGAGTCTGGAAAAGTACCTTTTGAAGCTTCCTTTTCTGGGCCCCCACCAGCACCAAGAGGTGGTGTCATGCTAGGGGTGTGGGGAGGCACAGAGCCCTTTAAACCGCTGGGGCTCTCATGCTGGTTGTGTGCTAGTCCCTTGGGGGAAGTGTGCCCTCTGCCCCCGCTCCTGTATCCCCATTTTGGGGCCTATCCTATCCCTGGTGGCTGGTGGGGAAGATTACACTCCTTGGGCTATAGGGAACCCAAAGAGTGGGTGTTCATTTGGGCAAACCCCAAACAGGGTGAGGAGCCTGGGCTCTGGTTCCTCTGGCACCTCGGATTGTCCCGGCTCTTCCCTCATATCAGACCCATTAATAAGGCCAGCTTAGGCCTGGCTCCCTGTCCTCAAGGTCCTGGAAGCTGACCTGAAAGTGAAGGGTTTAGAAAGGGTGGAGGAGACTCACCAGCAAGGAGCAGAGAGTTGGTCGTGGAGGACTGTGCTTGCAGAGAGAGGAGGCTGTGTGTTCGGCTTGATCCCTCCTCAAGAATGAACTTGCAGATTGACTGCAGGGAGTGCGGTTAGCGGACACAAACACCTTCTGTCCACAGAATTTGAAGCCTTGTCTTGCCAAGCAGCCCCAGCCAACGACTGAGCACCGCAAGTTTCAAGGTCTGCCGTGTTCAGCCCGCAGCAGGACTGCTTGGACGGATGGCAGCCTGGGCTCCAGAGCTCCCTGTTGGTGAGGGCTGATGGAGATGTTGTCGGGTCTGCATCTAGGTCTGAGGCCATCCCCACCTATCCTGCTTCCTCCCTCCCCATCTTTCACAAGTTTAAGCATCAACCAGCCTCTTGCACCCCTAACTCCAGCTCAGTGGCTGCTTACCAGAGGGCCCAAACTGACACAGATGCTAAGAGCCAGCCTGTGTACGCGGGCCGGAGCGCCACGATTTTGGGGGAAACAACACTTGAGCCCTCGCTTTCTTAAGAAGGATGTGGGCCGCCCTGCCCTCTGCTGGACACTCTGTGGAACTACACCTCCAGAGCGCGGCAGATGGGGACCGTGGTACTATCTCATTGAAGCCTTCTGCTCAGAGACTGTTGGCGGTGAGAATTTCAGGGGTCTCTGTACCAACAGGGAAAATGAGCCCCAGAGGAGTAAAGGGTCAAACAGAGAGAAGGCCTTGGGGGACGTCGTGCCACCACCAAGGTCGTTTCCTCTGCTACCCATCTTGTCCCTTCAGCTCTTCTTCTGGGTGCTGGTGTGGGTACCATCAGCTTTGCCCTCTTCTTCCTTGGTGGGCATCCTTGCTCACACTGGCCTTCATCCTTGCCCCCAGGACCTCTGTGATTGCCTCCCCACAGGTGCCTTTGGTCCCCCACCTCTCTACAGCCAGGATGCCCTTCCTAGCTCTCAAGTCAGGCCTCTTTTCTTTCCGCCTCAAGGCCACCGTGGCATCGCGCCTGTAAGGCCACTTCAGTGGGTCCCCCTCCCGCACTCCTCACCCTCGCCCAGTTGTCACTGAGACCCCAAAATTGCAGAAGCCCCAAGTCTCCAGCCCAAAGAGGCTGTTTCTTCTACATGCACTGAGAATTCTGCACCCGATGACCCATCTCAGAGCCTGGCTCAAGTCCTCCTCCCCCGCTCCCTGAGCCTGTTTACTGACCTTCATCCCACACAGTAGGAGCAGTCACTTCTTTGTGCTGCTCTAAGTCCACAGGGTTGCTCCCTTCGAGAGGCTCGTATTCAGACCACCAATTTAGGCCATTCTTTGGTAGGGAAGGTTCAGCCCAGGCTCCGGAACATAAGAAGGGGGACAGGTCTTTTTCTTTCCTGAGCCTGTTGTTGTCCCATTGCTAAGTCGTGTCCGACCCTTTGCAACCCCATGGACTGCAGCACGCCAGTCTCTCCTGTCCTTCACCGTCTCCCGGAGTTTGCTCAAGCTCACGTCCATTGAGTCGGTGATGCCATCCATCCATCTCATCCTCTATCATCCCCTTCTCCTTTTACCTTCAATCTTTCCCAGGGTTTTTTCCAATAAGTGAGCTCTTTGATCAGGTGGTCAAAGTATTAGAGCTTCAGCTTCAGCATCAGTCCTTCCAGTGAATATTCGGGGTTGATTTCCTTTGGGATTGACTTGTTTGATCTCCTTGCAGTCCAAGGGACTCTCAAGATTCTTCTCCAACATCACAGTTCAAAAGCATCAATTCTTTGATGCTCAGCCTTCTTAATGAACCAACTCTCACATTTGTACATGACTACTGGAAAAACCATAGCTTTGAGGTACCCCAACATCTTTTGTTTTTTCACACCACCAAACAATTCTCCAATTCTCAGCAAACACTAATGGGGTGCCCTCACAAATTTAACTCAATTCTGAAACTATCCACCTGGAGGTGGTATTAAATCCCACAGGTTAGGGGCTCAGTCTTGCCCTTCACTACCTCCTAATCCCTTCAGATGCCAATTACAAGCCCCAGGCCATCACCTGTGCTTCTGACCAGCTGGCTCTAGATCAGAGGTTCCTACGACCCCTCTCTGGGTTTGATCAATTTGCTAGAGCAACTCACAGAATTCAGAGAAACATTCAGTTACTCTAAAAGGCTTCCATTTAGGAACAGCCAGATGGAAGCGATGCACAGAGCAAGGTATGTCCCACTCCTCAATCTCCAGCCCAGAAGCTCATCCACTCTGGTTGTTCAAGAGTTTTTATGGCGCTTAATCTGTAGGCCCTCTCTCCATTCCCAGAGGTCACTAGGTGAGCCTGAAGTTCCAGCCCTCCAATCACTTGGTGTTCCTGGTGACCAGCCCCATCCTGAGGCTGTCAGGGCGCCCCCCTAAGTTATCTTATTAGCTTACACTCAGGTGTGCTCAAAGAGGCTCCTAATCCTAGAAAATTCCAAGGGTTTTAGGGGCTCTGTGCCAGAAACAGGGGGCAAAGGCTATATATATATATATATACATTATTATTATTACTTTTTACACCATAGGCACCAATCAAGACTGTCAGCCAGAAGCTGAGCAAGAACTGTCCAAAAGACACAACGAACTGTTGACCACGTAGAGGGGTTACCTAGATTTTGGGCGGTAAAGGAGAATCCACCTGGACAGGCTCTCACCAGGGTCCGAAGTGAGAAAGTCAAAGAGCACAGACAGAGGGCTGCACTTGCACACGGGGAACTGGTTGGGACTGGGGGCCATTTACAGAGGTTTGACTCTCAGGGCACAGGGATATGAGGGTCTTGAAAGGAGTCTTGATGATCTGGTTCTTAGTAGACAATTTAATTAGTTCAGCCTTAACCTCTCTGAAACAAATAACTAAGTCATTTTGGTTTGATCTACGGCTTGACACGCAGAGAAGGCAGCGGCACCCCACTCCAGTCCTCTTGCCTGGAAAATCCTATGGACAGAGGAGGCTGGTGGGCTGCAGTCCATGGGGTCACTAAGAGTGGGACACGACTGAGCGACTTCACTTTCACTTTTCCCTTTCATGCATTGGAGAAGGAAATGGCAACCCACTCCAGTGTTCTTGCCTGGAGAATCCCAGGGAGGGCAGAGCCTGGTGGGCTGCCGTCTATGGGGCCACACAGAGTCGGACACAACTGAAGCGACTTAGCAGCAGCAGTGTGGCTTGACACAGGGAGGGGAAATCAGTTTTTTCACTCCACAAACGACTTCAGCTACATGAGGTCACTGCCTCCCTACTGGACACAGGCACCCCCTGAAAGGGCCTGCAGAGAGCAGAGACACCCACCCCCAGGCATGGTCCCACTGCAGGGATCCCCCCAGGATGCGAGGGCTTTCAGCTTATAATTTGTCCCCCAGGCCTCCCCGAGGCTGTCCGTTCTCCACGGGGCAGGTTCCACACCTACTGCCGCCCTCAATGCCCACAATGCCAGCCTGTCCTGCTCACGCATCGGGGAAGCCACGGGCGGTGCCAGGGCCCTTCCTGAGACAGTCTTCAGTGACTGCAAACACAGGAGGAGGCTGGTGCCTGTGATGGGATGACTGGGCCTGCCCGAGGCTGGGCAGTGTGGGAGAGGGCCTCCATTCCCAGCCCCTGCTGTGGAGCCGGGCAGCGGGTGGGGTGGCGTGGGAGCTGGGCCCTGGAGGGGGTCATGGAGAAGCAGAAGGAAAACAGCAGCCGTAGCAGAGGTCCAGCGGGGATGGTTGCAAGATGCTCAAACAGGAAACAGTCCTGGGACTCTCGCTCCTCAAATCCGAGCTCCAGAGCGGGCAGGGGACGGAGAGAGCCCTGCTGGGGAGGCCGGTGGCCTGGGCCCCCTTTCTAATTCCACTTCTGAGTAACTGTGTGACCCTGGGCGAGACAGCACCCTGGAACGTTCAGGTGGGAAAAGACTGCTGAGAGAAACGTGTCCAGGGGCTCTCATTCCTGGGTGCACATTGAAACCGCATGGGGACTTTAAAATGCAGTTGCCAGGGCCCCGCCCCCGGACGGTCTGGCTTAATTCACTCGTGGAGCAAGGCCTCAGCATGCATAGTTTTAAAAAGCTCCCCAGGTGGCTCTCCTGTGCACCTGGACTGGGAAGTAGCAGGTCCTTCAATCTACAGCTTAACGGCCAAACTCCTGGGTGTGGTAATACGTGCTTCAGAGTCAGACAGACCTGAGTTCGAATCCTGTCTCTGCCATTTACTGTCTGTGGAAGGTAGCCTTGTCTGACCTTTGCCCCACACGCTGGGATCCCTTCCTGGCTATTAGGACTCTGAGCAACTTACTTGTCAGTTACTCTGAGCCTCAACCTCCTCATCTACAAAAAGACAGCAACACCTTTCTCACTTAATATCTGGCCGACAAGGGGGATGGGGCTTAGAGATATCAGCTTGCTCCCCTGGGGCTCTGGTGACTGAGTCAGAGCCGGGAGCACCCAGGTGACCGGCCTGTCTCTGAGCCACCTTTTCCCAGGAGCTCGTTGTCACTCACTTGCCCACTTTGGGGAATGTGGAGGGGAGGACCAGACCCTCATCTGTTCAAGGAAAACCCTGAACTTATAAAACACACCGGCTCCTGATTTCCAGAGAGACTTTTTTTAAAACATTTTTTTCTTTTTGTTAAAGTCATACTGTATATTGGCAAAAAATGTGGAAAAATTCAGAAGATTATAAAGAAGAAAAAAAACAAAAATAAAACAAAACTTTCAAAGTATCAAATATATGGCCGGTCAAGTTTTTGCTTTGGCATACTGCTTTCTTTGCAAATTTCTTTCTTTGCAACTTTTTGGCAGACTTTTTTTTTTTTTTAAAGAAAAAATATTTATTTATTTGGCTGCACCAGGTCTTATTTTTGGCATGTGGGAACTTTTGGCTGTGGCATGTGGGATCTAGCTCCCTAACCAGGGATGGAATCTGGGCTCCCTATACTAGGAGGTCCCTTCTTGGCAGACATGAGTTTATATCATTAAGACAATTTTGCATGATATAAGTAAGTACTTTATGTTATGAGTATTTTCTTACAGCTGGGATCCCTTCCTGGCTATTAGGACTCTGAGCAACTTACTTGTCAGTTACTCTGAGCCTCAACCTCCTCATCTACAAAAAGACAGCAACACCTTTCTCACTTAATATCTGGCCGACAAGGGGGATGGGGCTTAGAGATATCAGCTTGCTCCCCTGGGGCTCTGGTGACTGAGTCAGAGCCGGGAGCACCCAGGTGACCGGCCTGTCTCTGAGCCACCTTTTCCCAGGAGCTCGTTGTCACTCACTTGCCCACTTTGGGGAATGTGGAGGGGAGGACCAGACCCTCATCTGTTCAAGGAAAACCCTGAACTTATAAAACACACCGGCTCCTGATTTCCAGAGACTTTTTTTAAAACATTTTTTTCTTTTTGTTAAAGTCATACTGTATATTGGCAAAAAATGTGGAAAAATTCAGAAGATTATAAAGAAGAAAAAAAACAAAAATAAAACAAAACTTTCAAAGTATCAAATATATGGCCGGTCAAGTTTTTGCTTTGGCATACTGCTTTCTTTGCAAATTTCTTTCTTTGCAACTTTTTGGCAGACTTTTTTTTTTTTTTAAAGAAAAAATATTTATTTATTTGGCTGCACCAGGTCTTATTTTTGGCATGTGGGAACTTTTGGCTGTGGCATGTGGGATCTAGCTCCCTAACCAGGGATGGAATCTGGGCTCCCTATACTAGGAGGTCCCTTCTTGGCAGACATGAGTTTATATCATTAAGACAATTTTGCATGATATAAGTAAGTACTTTATGTTATGAGTATTTTCTTACATCATTAACTTTTTTTTTTTTTTGCAAACATCTTATTTTAAGGCCCCATAATAGTCCTCCTTCCAAGGAGCCCTAGGGTCATAACCATTGCCCTGTTGTGGAATAGTTTCTATTTTCCCAATTATAAGAACTGTCATGAGGAACATTTTTGAACATAAATCTTTCTTTTCACATCTGTGCCTATTTCCTTAGGACACATCCCTAGAAGAGAAATTACTGGGTGGACGGGAATGAGCATTTCTAAGCTACAGATTCTCACGTTGCTCTCCAGAAGCATTTACCAATTCATGCCCCGGTCAGTGTCCCACCCAACACGGGCCATTGCTGGATATGAGGATGCTTTGCAGCTTAACAGTTATTTCTTTGATTTCTCATGAAGGTGAGCATCTTTCTCCATCTGCCTCCTGTCATTTGCTAATGGAGACTTCACAGCCTCTAACCCAAGGCCAGGGTCACACAGGGCGGTGGGAGGGAGACACTCTGGCCTCCAGCTCTCCTCCATCGTGCGGGACAGCCAGAGAGAGAGAGTCAACAGTTCTGCCGCCCCCACCTTCCCCCAAGACCAGGCCTGACTGCGTGTGCTGTAACCGGGGATTTGGGATTCAAGGGCAGGGCCACTTCTCCTCTGCATCGCCTGGACAGATGCCCCAGCCTCAGCAACAGCAGTCCCAGGGTCTTAGAACTAGAATGCTTCTCCTGCCGGGTCTGGCAGAGGCAGGGGCCGGGGAGGAGGTGAAGGTCTGTTTCGTCCTGAAAAGTGCAGGTTCTCTGGGGAGAACTCTCTGGTTTCCAGGTGGGCATCTCCTAAGGGCTTTGCTTGAGGTCCTCAGCAGGATATAGACAGGATTCCTGCTCAGGATTGCCCCCACCTGCTCCCAGTCCTGAGGCATGAACCCCTGGATGGTCCTTCCAATAGCTGACCCTGAGTTCAGTCCCCTTGACCTCCTCTAGCCACTCACCCCAGCTCCCCAAATGGGACCAACGTTGCCACCTACTGGCAAAGTCAAGCCTCTGTGTTTGCTTCTCTCTCTTCCTCCATATTCCGATAGCACCAGGGCCTGACCAGTCCATTTGCTGAGCTCCTCTCGACCATCACCGCTCTCCAGCCTGTTATGGTTACCTTCCCACTGGACTGCTGCCCAGCCTCCAGCTTGGTCTCCTCGCATCCTTCTTTTCCCCTGTAATCGTTTCTCCCTTAGGAAATCAGAGTGAGCTTTCTGGAATTTCAATGTGCTCTAACCCCTGCTCATAACCCTCAATGCTCTCCACAGTTCTTCGGAAACATCCCATAGTTTGTAAGATCCTGAGTGGTCCAGCCTGTGCCCTGGTCTCTCTCCTCATCTCTCACAGCCCCCACACCCGCCATCCTCACTGCACCACATTTAGGGCACAGAAGTGTGGAGTTCTTGCTCCCTCACTTTTTTGGCCTTGCCCAGGCCGCTTTCTCTGCCCCTTTGCTGGACACACTCCTACTAGGACTTCAAAACACTGCTAGACATCATCGTCTCCAAGAAGCCATTGCCTTCCTATCAGTTTTTGTGTGGCTGTTGCAACAAATTATCACAAACGTAGTGTTTTAAAATGATGCAGATTTACAGTTCTAGAGACCAGAAATCCAAAGTGAGTCTCACGGGGCCAAATCAAGGTGTTGGCCGGGGTACACTCCTTCTGGGAGGTTCGAGGGAGAACCTGATCTTTGCCTCTTTCAGGTTCTAAAGCTGCCTGTCTCCCTTGCTTTGTGGCCACTTCTTCCCATCACTCCAACCTCTCTTGTTTCCATCATGTGTCTCCTCTCTCTGACTCTCCTACTTTCCTCTTATAAGGACCCTTGTGATTATATCAGTCCCATCCAGATAATCCAGGGTAACCTTCCCATCTCAAGACCTTTAATCACATCTGTAATGTTTCCTTTGCAACATAAGGTAACATTCACAGGTTCTGGGGATGAGGACACAGACATCTTTGGGAGGAGCCAGTATTCAGCCAACCACACCCACTCTCTCCCTCAGTTGTGGGTGAGATGCATTTCTCCTGTGCTCGAGCAGCCCCTGGAGATCCCCCTCTGGGTCGTTCTCCCTTTTCTGGTCTGACTCCCCTGCTAGGCTGGGCTGCAGTGACTGGGTTGTCCTCTGTGCCCCTGTGTTCCAGGGCCTGGCACCATGCCCGGCAGGTAATTGGCGTTCACTGCATGCCAAGTGAATGAATGGCTACCTCTCTGCTTCTTCAGTCACCTGAAGGCTGGCAGCAGGAAGCCCACTCGTGGGCAGCCTCTGCAACTGCCAAGCATCACGACCGGGCCCCAAGCCTTGCTCTTCCCTGCTCTCTGCCCCCAGAGGAGAGACCCCAGGCAGCCATCAGTTTGGGAGAACTGCTTAAGCAGAGGTCTGGAGGTAAGATGAAGCATATTGTAATCAGAGAGGTTGACAGTTAGGGTGTTTGAGATTCTGCATAAGGAGTGGAGGAGGAGGCTGGAAAGGAGGCCGGAAAGGGTCCTCATCATGCTCCAGCGGGGGGCGGGGGAAGGGGGGGTGTGCTCAAACGTGTACAGGAGGCAGTCTGCACGGGGAGGAGGTGGTTCCAGCCAGCTGGTGCTCATGAGCACACACTCTGCACACAGCCTCCCTCTGATGGGGCTGTCACCGAGGCAACAGATGAAGTTGGTTGCCCAGCAACAAGGCCCTGCCTCCCCCATCCCTCCAATGGCCAATTCTGCCCCTTGGGAGCTTTGAGCCCTTTCTAGATTGCTCCAGTGTTTAGATGGGACCAGATTTCCTCTGTGTCCAAATACCAGTGGTAATAGATGAAAGGGCTCTTTTGCGGTGGCTGTGGTCAGGGTCATGGATTCAGTGTCGGAGAGAAGAGGCCCAAAATGGCCTAGATGAGGAGGGGGACAAGGAGGTGTTTCAGCCTCAGTCTTTCCTCTTCCATTTTACTACAGTGCAGCAGGGAGAGCTGCAGCCTGGGAGTCAGGAGACCAGTGCTGAGGCCTGGATCTGCCTCTCTCTTCCTGGGTGTCTCAACCAAAGACCCTTCCTGTTCTATACATCTGTTTCTCTTTTGCTGTCTTGCATACAGGGTTATCATTACCATCTTTCTAAATTCCATATATATGTGTTAGTATACTGTATTGGTGTTGATATGGGGAGAGAGGTGAGAGAGGGGTTCAGGATTGGGAACTCATATATACCCGTGGCAGATTCATGTCAATGTATGGCAAAACCAATACAGTATTGTAAAGCAAAATAAAAATAAACAAATTAAAAAATAAAAATAAATAAATAAATAAAACAATGCCTATTTAAAAATTAAAAAAAAAAAAAAGACCCTTCCTTCCTGTTTCTCAGTTTCCACATCTTTGACAGGAGGGTTTGGGCAAGCTGATCACCAAGGCCCCTGCTAGGCCTGACACTCTGTGGTTCCAGAACCTCAGGGGCAGAGATGGACCAGACACCAGACTCCAGGTTCCATCCAGGTATCTGCCCCACCCACCCCTCAGCTCTGCAGCCTCTGGCCTCAGTCCACAGGGAGACGGGGAAGGAGGGCCATTTGGCTCTGAGCAGCACATTGATGGGGGCTTCCCCAATGGCTCAGTGGTAAAGAATCCACCTGCAATGCAGGAGACCCAGGTGGGATCCTTGGGTCAGGAAGATCCCTTGGGGGAGGGCATGGCAGCCCAATGCAGTATTCTTGCCTGGAGAATCCCCACGGACAGAAGAGCTGGGGGGCTACTATCCATAGGGTCACACAGAGTCGGACCCGACTGAAGCGACTTAGCACACACACATCACATTGATGAAGGGCCCTAAACCCAGACTTCAGATGTCAGACCAAAGAATGTTATAGTCACTGTCATGTTTCATAACTGAAAAAAAAAAATTCAGTAATCATAAGCATTTAAGATAAGCTGCAGTCTTCGTAACTCTTAGTTGCCATTTTTCATTTTTCAAATACATTTCAGTCTAAAGAAATGAAAGGGCTTCCCTAGTGGTTAGGAATCTGCCTGCAAGGCGGGAGACATGGGTTCCAGCCCTGGGTCGAGAAGATCCCCTGGAGGAGGAAATGGCAACCCACTCCAGTATTCTTGCTTGGAGAATCCCATGGACGGAGGAGCCTGGCTATAGGGCCTCAAAAAGAGTCAGACACAACTTAATGACTAAACAACAACAAAGAAATGAACACAGTCCAGGTACCCTTCCACCTGCAAGGGCCCTGGCTCACCAGTTCTAGGGGGCTAGCTGCTCGGTGTCCCTTCCAGGAGATCTGGGGGCCTGGGCACCCTGCAGGTGATGTGGGACCTTCAGAGAGAGTGAGGTGGCTGGTCAAGGGCCAGGTCTGTTGGGAGCAGCCAGGGAGCCGAGGGTTGAGGAGAACTAGGGGTGACTCTAGTGGTAAAGAACCCTCCTGCCGATGCAGGTAGACATAACAGGTGCGGGTTCGATCCCTGGGCAGGGAAGATCCCCTGGAGGAGGGCACGGCAACCAGCTCCAGTATTCTTGCCTGGAGAGTCCCATGGACAGAGGAGCCTGGCGGACTACAGTCCACGGGGTCGCAAAGAGCTGGACTCGACTAAAGCCACCTAGCACGCACAAAGGCTGAGAAGGCAGAACTGGGTGAGGGACTGCCCAGATACCGCTGCCCTCTCTGTTCCCAGAGCTGGGAGCGACCCTGCCTTATGCACAGCCCATGTCAGGGTCTGTGGCCCAAGGAGCTCCCAGATGAGATGAGCCACCCCTGCTACACCTTGAGCCTGCAGCGATCATTCGCTGGGTCTCCCAATCCCCGGCACCCTGAGAGTGAGGACCAGGGTGGACTGGACTGCGGGTTGGGCATGCACACAGAACGGGGCCCAAGCACACCCTAGCTCTGCGTCCTCTGAGCTGCCAGTCTTTGGGGTCATAGCTTTGCTTTTTCCAACTGCATCGTCCCCACCCACCTGGGCAGATGACGGTTGGGGAAAGCTGAGTGGGGAACCCCACTCAGGGTTGCTGAAAGGGGGCACCCTGAACCCCCTCCCCCTGGAGGGTTAGGAGACAGCTCCCCACACAGACACACACCCAGCACAGCTGCGGGAAGCCGGCCACCCCAACCCCTTCGATCAGGCTCTGCCCACCAAACAGCCCACACCTGTGGTCTGGAGGGGGCAGTCTGCAGGTGAGAGCGAGATGGAGGTATCAGGAGTGGAAATTGTCTTCCTCTGGGAGGTACGGGACCTGGTTCAAGCCCTGGCTCTGTCATGATTGCAGCAAAGCAGCACGCCCTCTTTAGTTTCAGGGTCCCCCTCTGAAAATGAGGAAGCTGGACTCTCCAGAACCCCTTCCCATCTGAAATGTCCTCTGGTTCCAGAGGGACCTCTGCTGTCTGGTGGAGAAAACCTTCCGATGGAGTGACTGGAGATTTGTTCTGAGACAGCACCACCTGCTGGCCATTCTGGGAATGACGCCCATCCTTTCTCAGGTGACCCTAGAATCTCAGAACTCTGGGGTGATCCAAATGGCAGTTGTTGAGCCTTAATTTGCACCTGGAACATTTCACTAAAAGTTTACAGGACATTGTACTCTATAGGTGCTACCGTGTTCCAGTTTTATAGATTATGAATCTGAACATTTTAGAGAGGTTAAATAGGTTGCCTAAGGTGGTCCAAGATGGGGCTGAAATTCAATGTTGCCGTTCTGACTCAGTAGTCCCTCACATCAGTACATAACCCCCTATAATGGGCAGGTGTCAGAGGGGTCCTGAGGCCCAGGCTGAGTGACTTGCCAAGGCCACATGGCAAGTCAGTGACAAAGTAGGGAGAAAACCTAATTCAACTAGAGGGAGCGTTACACGAAGCACACTCCTCCGTGCGTGCTCCTGGGGTCCGTCTGAGCAACGCTACATATTCATGTGGCAGAATAGAAGTAGCTTCAATCCTGCTTCAGGCAAGGAGGTTTCTCCATAGAGAATTCCCAGCTTCAAGCACACCTGGGCCTGGCATTTCTCCTCTGCACCTCTTAGCCACCTCCACCTTCTCCAGGTCTGGAAACCTACCAAGGGTAGTTTGCACCCTCCAGGGAGCAGGAAGCAAGGAGCTTAGCAGAACTGAGAGAAGCTAAGTGACTCGCTCATGGTCATCCACAGTTTCGTGGAGGAGCGGAGGCTGCAGTGGAGTGACCCAACTTCCAGCTCAGGGCCTTTTCCCTTCCGTCCTCCCTGCGGCCCCTCCCCTCCCCCACAGCAGGCTCCAGCTGGTTCTGCCAGAGACTAGTCAAGGGAGCAGGAGAGAAGGAGCCAGAAGACTTTACTCAAGACAGCAGAAGGTTTTGGTGCCACAAGAGCAGATACATTAAACAACCTGTCAATAAAAAGGAAAAAAAACCAAGCCTGTAAGGTCCGGCTCTAACATGTCAAGAAGGAAGATTTTTTTAAAGTAATTTTTATTTATGGCTATGCTGGGTCTTTGTTGCTGTGCGGGCTTTTCTCTAGTTGCGGTGAACAGGGGCTACTTTCTAGTTGTAGTGCATGGATTTCTCAATGCGGCCGGCTTCTCTTGTTGTGGAGCACGGGCTCTAGGGTGATCGGGCTTCAGTAGTTTCGACAGGTGGGCTCAGCAGTTGCGGTTCCCAGCTCCAGAGCACAGGCTCAATGGTGGTGACACGTGGACTTAGTCATTCTGCGGCATGTGAGGTCTTCTGGACCAGGGATCGAACCCACGTCGCCTGAACTGCCAGGTGGATTCTTTACCACTGAGCCACCTGGGAACCCCAGGAAGGAAGATTGACAAATTAAACACTGCTAAACCAAACTCTCAGAGAGTTGCATACTGTACAGCAAGATGCCCTCAGCGCTGTGGTGTCCCTGGCCCACCGCGAGGGACAGTGTAAACATAGATACACACCAGAGGGCAATACACCAGCATACTGACTGTGCTTTCTGGGTTGTAGAGCTGTCAGTGACTTTTCATTTGATTTGTTTTCATTTTGATTCATTTGATTTGATTTCATTTTTCATTGATTCTATGTATTTTCTAATTTTCCTGCAAAGAATCTGTATTGCTTTTGGAATAGAAAAAAATTATCTGCAAAAAAGAAACAAAGGAGGGGTATCTATGATTGGGGAAGAGGAGGAAAAATTCCTTAAACTACAAAAAGCAGAAACCAATAAAGAAAAGATTAGTCTAACTAACGATATTTGCCATTCATACAACAGACAAGGGATTAGGAAATGATGTAGGAAGAACCACTATTGATCATTAAAGAAAAGAAATAAATCAAGATTACAATGGGCTAAGAATATAAAAGGCAGTTTGCAAAAGAGAACACCCAAGGCATTGATAACCACGTGAAAAGGTGTTCATCCCTCCAGTTGTACAGTGCTGATTCATCGTGTAGGTGAAAATGGCCAAGTCGGAAAAGTATATTGAATATTGGTAAAGGAGATGGACACACAAACACTCTCATGTGTTGCTAGAAGGAGTGTAAATTAGGCTAATCTAGAGAATAGTTTCAGAGAAGGCAATGGCACCCCACTCCAGTACTCTTGCCTGGAAAATCCCATGGATGGAGAAGCCTGGTGGGCTGCAGTCCATGAGGTCGCTAAGAGTCAGACACGACTGAGCGACTTCACTTTCACTTTTCACTTTCATGCATTGGAGAAGGAAATGGCAACCCACTCCAGTGTTCTTGCCTGGAGAATCCCAGGGATGGGGGAGCCTGGTAGGAGGCCATCTATGGGGTCTCACAGAGTCGGACACGACTGAAGTGACTTGGCAGCAGCAGCAGCAGAAGAGAAGAGTTTGGCAATGTGATAAACTTGAGAATGCCCATGGTGTTTTCATTTTGATGTGTATCCCTAAGACACGCTCACACACAAGTGCAGGGGGACTTACCTGCTGCGGTGGTGCTGCAGCTGACTTGTACCCGCTCGTGAGCTGGGTTGTCTCAACCCTTCCCAACTCTGCATTCAATGATGTCATGTCAGTAGCTTGAAATCAGTCATTTAAACCTCAGGAATTAGCAATCATTAAAAACAAAGGCTTTTTTTTTTTTTAAACAGAAAGTTGATGGTTAAAGATTTACTGGTACACCACTGCAAATATGCTCTTTGTAGTTTTAATTTTAATAGAAAGACATTGGCTAATCTACATGTTTATTAATTGGTGAATAATATGTGGTGTGTTTATCCTATAAAATAGTGTACTGACATTAAAAGAACTAGATTTATATATCCACAAAGACTGATCTAAAAATCACACTGTTAAAAAAAAAGTGACAGAATGAAATATTTAGAGAGATGCTATATAGATTAAAAATTCTCCAAATTCTCAACATTCTCCAAGCCAGGCTTCAACAGTACATGAACCATGAACTTCCAGATGTTCAAGCTGGATTTAGAAAAGGCAGAGGAACCATAGATCAAATTGCCAACATCTGTTGGATCATTGAAAAAGCAAGAGAGTTCCAGGAAAACATCCACTTTTGCTTTATTGACTATGCCAAAGCCTTTGACTATGTGGATCACAACAAACTGGAAAATTCTTAAAGAGATGGGAATACCAGACCACCTGACCTATCTCCTGAGAAATCTGAATGCAGGTCAAGAAGCAGCAGTTGGAACTGGACATGGAACAACAGACTGGTTCCATATCGGAAAAGGAGTACATCACGGTTGTATATTGTCACCCTGCTTATTTAACTTATATGCAGAGTACATCATGAGAAACTCTGGGCTGGATGAAGCACAAGTTGGAATCAAGATTGCACTGGAGAGTCCCATGGACAGAGGAGCCTGGCGGACTACAGTCCACGGGGTCGCAAAGAGCTGGACTCGACTAAAGCCACCTAGCACGCACAAAGGCTGAGAAGGCAGAACTGGGTGAGGGACTGCCCAGATACCGCTGCCCTCTCTGTTCCCAGAGCTGGGAGCGACCCTGCCTTATGCACAGCCCATGTCAGGGTCTGTGGCCCAAGGAGCTCCCAGATGAGATGAGCCACCCCTGCTACACCTTGAGCCTGCAGCGATCATTCGCTGGGTCTCCCAATCCCCGGCACCCTGAGAGTGAGGACCAGGGTGGACTGGACTGCGGGTTGGGCATGCACACAGAACGGGGCCCAAGCACACCCTAGCTCTGCGTCCTCTGAGCTGCCAGTCTTTGGGGTCATAGCTTTGCTTTTTCCAACTGCATCGTCCCCACCCACCTGGGCAGATGACGGTTGGGGAAAGCTGAGTGGGGAACCCCACTCAGGGTTGCTGAAAGGGGGCACCCTGAACCCCCTCCCCCTGGAGGGTTAGGAGACAGCTCCCCACACAGACACACACCCAGCACAGCTGCGGGAAGCCGGCCACCCCAACCCCTTCGATCAGGCTCTGCCCACCAAACAGCCCACACCTGTGGTCTGGAGGGGGCAGTCTGCAGGTGAGAGCGAGATGGAGGTATCAGGAGTGGAAATTGTCTTCCTCTGGGAGGTACGGGACCTGGTTCAAGCCCTGGCTCTGTCATGATTGCAGCAAAGCAGCACGCCCTCTTTAGTTTCAGGGTCCCCCTCTGAAAATGAGGAAGCTGGACTCTCCAGAACCCCTTCCCATCTGAAATGTCCTCTGGTTCCAGAGGGACCTCTGCTGTCTGGTGGAGAAAACCTTCCGATGGAGTGACTGGAGATTTGCTCTGAGACAGCACCACCTGCTGGCCATTCTGGGAATGACGCCCATCCTTTCTCAGGTGACCCTAGAATCTCAGAACTCTGGGGTGATCCAAATGGCAGTTGTTGAGCCTTAATTTGCACCTGGAACATTTCACTAAAAGTTTACAGGACATTGTACTCTATAGGTGCTACCATGTTCCAGTTTTATAGATTATGAATCTGAACATTTTAGAGAGGTTAAATAAGTTGCCTAAGGTGGTCCAAGATGGGGCTGAAATTCAATGTTGCCGTTCTGACTCAGTAGTCCCTCACATCAGTACATAACCCCCTATAATGGGCAGGTGTCAGAGGGGTCCTGAGGCCCAGGCTGAGTGACTTGCCAAGGCCACATGGCAAGTCAGTGACAAAGTAGGGAGAAAACCTAATTCAACTAGAGGGAGCGTTACACGAAGCACACTCCTCCGTGCGTGCTCCTGGGGTCCGTCTGAGCAACGCTACATATTCATGTGGCAGAATAGAAGTAGCTTCAATCCTGCTTCAGGCAAGGAGGTTTCTCCATAGAGAATTCCCAGCTTCAAGCACACCTGGGCCTGGCATTTCTCCTCTGCACTTCTTAGCCACCTCCACCTTCTCCAGGTCTGGAAACCTACCAAGGGTAGTTTGCACCCTCCAGGGAGCAGGAAGCAAGGAGCTTAGCAGAACTGAGAGAAGCTAAGTGACTCGCTCATGGTCATCCACAGTTTCGTGGAGGAGCGGAGGCTGCAGTGGAGTGACCCAACTTGCAGCTCAGGGCCTTTTCCCTTCCGTCCTCCCTGCGGCCCCTCCCCTCCCCCACAGCAGGCTCCAGCTGGTTCTGCCAGAGACTAGTCAAGGGAGCAGGAGAGAAGGAGCCAGAAGACTTTACTCAAGACAGCAGAAGGTTTTGGTGCCACAAGAGCAGATACATTAAACAACCTGTCAATAAAAAGGAAAAAAAACCAAGCCTGTAAGGTCCGGCTCTAACATGTCAAGAAGGAAGATTTTTTTAAAGTAATTTTTATTTATGGCTATGCTGGGTCTTTGTTGCTGTGCGGGCTTTTCTCTAGTTGCGGTGAACAGGGGCTACTTTCTAGTTGTAGTGCATGGATTTCTCAATGCGGCCGGCTTCTCTTGTTGTGGAGCACGGGCTCTAGGGTGATCGGGCTTCAGTAGTTTCGACAGGTGGGCTCAGCAGTTGCGGTTCCCAGCTCCAGAGCACAGGCTCAATGGTGGTGACACGTGGACTTAGTCATTCTGCGGCATGTGAGGTCTTCTGGACCAGGGATCGAACCCACGTCGCCTGAACTGCCAGGTGGATTCTTTACCACTGAGCCACCTGGGAACCCCAGGAAGGAAGATTGACAAATTAAACACTGCTAAACCAAACTCTCAGAGAGTTGCATACTGTACAGCAAGATGCCCTCAGCGCTGTGGTGTCCCTGGCCCACCGCGAGGGACAGTGTAAACATAGATACACACCAGAGGGCAATACACCAGCATACTGACTGTGCTTTCTGGGTTGTAGAGCTGTCAGTGACTTTTCATTTGATTTGTTTTCATTTTGATTCATTTGATTTGATTTCATTTTTCATTGATTCTATGTATTTTCTAATTTTCCTGCAAAGAATCTGTATTGCTTTTGGAATAGAAAAAAATTATCTGCAAAAAAGAAACAAAGGAGGGGTATCTATGATTGGGGAAGAGGAGGAAAAATTCCTTAAACTACAAAAAGCAGAAACCAATAAAGAAAAGATTAGTCTAACTAACGATATTTGCCATTCATACAACAGACAAGGGATTAGGAAATGATGTAGGAAGAACCACTATTGATCATTAAAGAAAAGAAATAAATCAAGATTACAATGGGCTAAGAATATAAAAGGCAGTTTGCAAAAGAGAACACCCAAGGCATTGATAACCACGTGAAAAGGTGTTCATCCCTCCAGTTGTACAGTGCTGATTCATCGTGTAGGTGAAAATGGCCAAGTCGGAAAAGTATATTGAATATTGGTAAAGGAGATGGACACACAAACACTCTCATGTGTTGCTAGAAGGAGTGTAAATTAGGCCAATCTAGAGAATAGTTTCAGAGAAGGCAATGGCACCCCACTCCAGTACTCTTGCCTGGAAAATCCCATGGATGGAGAAGCCTGGTGGGCTGCAGTCCATGAGGTCGCTAAGAGTCAGACACGACTGAGCGACTTCACTTTCACTTTTCACTTTCATGCATTGGAGAAGGAAATGGCAACCCACTCCAGTGTTCTTGCCTGGAGAATCCCAGGGATGGGGGAGCCTGGTAGGAGGCCATCTATGGGGTCTAACAGAGTCGGACACGACTGAAGTGACTTGGCAGCAGCAGCAGCAGAAGAGAAGAGTTTGGCAATGTGATAAACTTGAGAATGCCCATGGTGTTTTCATTTTGATGTGTATCCCTAAGACACGCTCACACACAAGTGCAGGGGGACTTACCTGCTGCGGTGGTGCTGCAGCTGACTTGTACCCGCTCGTGAGCTGGGTTGTCTCAACCCTTCCCAACTCTGCATTCAATGATGTCATGTCAGTAGCTTGAAATCAGTCATTTAAACCTCAGGAATTAGCAATCATTAAAAACAAAGGCTTTTTTTTTTTTTAAACAGAAAGTTGATGGTTAAAGATTTACTGGTACACCACTGCAAATATGCTCTTTGTAGTTTTAATTTTAATAGAAAGACATTGGCTAATCTACATGTTTATTAATTGGTGAATAATATGTGGTGTGTTTATCCTATAAAATAGTGTACTGACATTAAAAGAACTAGATTTATATATCCACAAAGACTGATCTAAAAATCACACTGTTAAAAAAAAAGTGACAGAATGAAATATTTAGAGAGATGCTATATAGATTAAAAATTCTCCAAATTCTCAACATTCTCCAAGCCAGGCTTCAACAGTACATGAACCATGAACTTCCAGATGTTCAAGCTGGATTTAGAAAAGGCAGAGGAACCATAGATCAAATTGCCAACATCTGTTGGATCATTGAAAAAGCAAGAGAGTTCCAGGAAAACATCCACTTTTGCTTTATTGACTATGCCAAAGCCTTTGACTATGTGGATCACAACAAACTGGAAAATTCTTAAAGAGATGGGAATACCAGACCACCTGACCTATCTCCTGAGAAATCTGAATGCAGGTCAAGAAGCAGCAGTTGGAACTGGACATGGAACAACAGACTGGTTCCATATCGGAAAAGGAGTACATCACGGTTGTATATTGTCACCCTGCTTATTTAACTTATATGCAGAGTACATCATGAGAAACTCTGGGCTGGATGAAGCACAAGTTGGAATCAAGATTGCCGGGAGAAATGTCAATAACCTCAGATATGCAGATGACACCACCCTTACGGCAGAAGGCGAAGAGGAACTAAAAAGCCTCTTGATGAAAGTGAAAGAGGAGAGTGAAAAAGCTGGCTTAAAACTCAACATTCATGGCATCCGGTCCCATCGCTTCATGGGAAATAGAGAGGGTAACAATGGACACAGTGAGAGACTTTATTTTGGGGGCTCCAAAATGACTGCAGATGGTGACTGCAGCCATGAAATTAAAAGGATGCTTCCTCCTTGGAAGAAAAGTTATGACCAACCTAGACAGCTTATTAAAAAGCAGAGACATTGCTTTGCCAACAAAGATCCGTCTAGTCAAGGCTATGGTTTTTCCAGTAGTCATGTATGGATGTCACAGTTGGACTGTGAAGAAGGCTGAGCACTGAAGAATAGATGCTTTTGAACTGTGATGTTGGAGAAGACTCTTGAGAGTCCATTGGACGGCAAGGAGATCCAACCAGTGGATCCTAAAGGAAATCAGTCCTGAATATTCATTGGATGGACTGATGTTGAAGCTGAAACTCCAATACTTTGGCCACCTGAAGCGAAGAACTGACTCATTTTAAATGACCCCGATGCTGGGAAAGATTGAAGGTGGGAGGAGAAGGGGATGACAGAGGATGAGATGGTTGGATGTCTTCACTGACCCAATGGACTTGAGTTTGAGTAAGCTCCAGGGGTTGGTGATGGACGGGAAGGCCTGGTGTGCTGCAGTCCATGGGGTTGCAAAGAGTCGGACATGACTGAGCGACTGAACTGAACTGATGTAGATTAAAAATGATAATCAAATTGATGGAACATATGTCTGAATTTTAAGTTGATTAGAAGGATAAACACCAAATTTATTGTGGTAGTTGCCTTTGGGGAAAGGAAGGGGAGAAGAAGGAGATAAGGGACTTTACCTGAGGTGTTTTGTTTCTTTTATTCACTAAAATAATTCTGAAAATATATTAATGACTATCATTGTCACTTGGGGTAAATGAGTCACGACTTGATTTACAGAAACTTGCTCTACACACACACACACACACACACTGCAATTAGATGACAGAACCTTCCCGGAGTTTAGGGAAGTCTAAGAGAAGGTCATTCCTTCTCTGGTCACCCTGCAGGCAGGAAATGTGGAGAGGCGCAGCGGAATATAGGGGACCATCAGCAGAGAGTGATTCTATATTCGGAAAACGGCCTCGAGCCCATTTTTTGCCTGGAGCAGTGAGGGTGGCCAGCACTGCTCGTGTTGGGATTTTGCTCTGGAAAATGAGTGAGACGGGCTGGCAAGAGAGGGACAGCAGGGTGAGGTGAGGTCTGGGCGTTTAGGAGGCCCCGTGCTGAGGAAACGGGACCTTTCTGGAGGAAGCACCAAGTCTCTGGGCGGCCGCTGACCCTGACGGGCCTTCTGAGTCCAGGGCACTAGGGACAGTGGGACTGAGCCCAGGAGGTGGCCCCAGCTCCCGCCGCCTTCCCCCAGTGCCCACAGCCTCCCAGACGGCCTCATTTAGCCTGGCTCTTTACCCTCCTGGCCTGGACGATAGGATTTCTCTCTCTCAAAAAAGGAATGTCTCCACCAGAACTGAAGGAAGAGGAAACCCCTCTGGCTCCTTCAAGCGCCGCCCTGGCTGCCACTCTGCCCCCCCACCCCAGGATTCGGCCCCCTCCCGCCCTGTTCCAGGCTGGGCTCCAGACTGGAGGATGCCAGTCTGGCTGGGGCGCACAGGGCCTCAGCCTCAGGGCGTTTGGGGCTGGTGGGAGAGGCCAGTGGGGAAACCCCATCCTTTATCTCACCAACTTTAAAATGTGGGGAGTGGCCACACCCACATAGGCGATGCAATTTAATTCATGATTCAGTTCACAGGATTGAGTTTACTACCTCATATTTGGCAGCGACTGGGGTGGGGGCAGTAGGAAGGCCACACACTTTGGAGTCACATAAACCCCAGACCTAACATTTATAGCAGCAAAGGCCTTTATATACCAATGCAGTGAAAATAAGTGAACTAAGCCCCCAGCTCGAAAAGTTGGGGGAAAATTCACAAAGGTTCAGAGGTAGGGTCTTCATTTTTTGATACCTTCCTCATCGATTGAGCACTCCACATGTGCTGGGCATCATGATTTTATTTATCATAATTCCTTCAATCCTCCCAGCCCCACAAAAGAGGAAATACTTTTACCGTTTCACAGATGCAGAAAATGAGACACAGTGTCAGTCACAAATTGGCACTTGCCATGAGTGTCTGCTACTTACCTCCGCAAGGATTAAATCATGTGCTGCTGCAGCTGCTGACCTCCAGCAACCCTGAAGGAGTTCAGGGTGGAGAGTAGAGATGAGGCACTCTGTGCTCCAGGAAACTGGCAGGACAGGGCTTCAGACAGTTAGATCTTCTCAGGAGCTGATTTTATGAGCCCAGTTCTTGTATCTCCTCATATCTAGAAAAGCACTAAAATCCTTGTTGGTGACGATTGTTTCTTGTGACTAGCAGAAGCTTCACGAGACCAGCAGAAACTTTCCATAAAAAATGTGCTTGATTGCATGCACGCTCCCTTTTCCAAAATCACATACATGCTATCCTCTCCCCTTACCTCTTTGGAACCGTTTCTCAGAACTATCTGAGGTGCTCTCTCCTGGGCTGCAGTCCTCATATTGCCCCAAATAAAACTTAACTCACAACATCATGTTGTGCATTTTTTTTAAGTTGACAACGCAAAGGTGAGCACTCATCGCTGACTGACTCCGCTGCTCAGCAACTGCAGTGAGGGCCGGGTGCCAGGCACCAGAGGGAGCATGGAGATGCTGCCACGTCATCCTCCAGGAGTTTAGGGTCACGCTGGGGTGTGACGCTCTCACCCGGGCCACCCTGAGAGCCCCGCTCAGGTACCGTCCTCCAGGCAGAGGGTCAGCCTCTGTTCCTGCTGTTGGGCCAGGACTGTCCTCTGCTGCTGTGTGTCCACAGCAGCTAACTCAGAGCCCAGCAAAACTGAGGGGCTCAGTACACAGGTGCTGAGTGGGTGGGGCAATGGATGAAATACATGTTGCCTAGCGTGCAGGTCACTGGCCACACACAGACACGCTGCGCATTGTTACATGCTGTCTCCCAGTTGCTCCTCCTGGTAACCCTCTGAGGGAGGCACCATCTTTATCTACTTTTTTAACCGATGGGCAAACTGAGCCACACAGTGATACAGCCACTCGCTCAGGGGAAGGGAGCCAGGGTGTGCAGGCTGGTGACGGTGCCTCCGCTCTCAGCCACCACCCTCCTGTAGTTAGCTATCTACAGCAGGGGACGTAAGAGCTTGGAGTCGGCTGGTGTGGTCAACGGGATGAGGTCTGAGATACCCCTCAGACAACCAGAAAAAGGGACAGGGTTGAGGGGAGATAATCCAGGAAGCACACACACCATGTGTCCAGTAGACTGCCCTGAATTGAGGGCTGGGGGGTGTCCGGAGTTACAGAGAGGCTTCATTCCTTCATTCCCTAAAAGGCAGCCATTGAAGGCTGCTGGGCAGGGGGCTGCAAAGGGGAAGCTGGAGAGACGGGACTGGCCATCACAAGCAGTGGTGGATGGGGCAGGGAACAGGACAGGAGGACAGACGGGAAACTTCTAGAATTGTCTGCAGGGAGGAATGGAAGCTCTGAGCTCAGAGACAAGATCTGGGGGCAGAAGAGGGTGCTGGAAAAGAGGCATCAATTCAAGAGTCATTACCAGGGAAGGTTCCTTGGAAGCAAACAGGAGGGTCTCCATGGGAACCATCAGACTCTGCCCCTGGGAAATTGACCTTGCTGGCCTTTGAGTCACATTTTTAGACAGTCCCTTGAGCCCCTGGGGTGAGAGACAATGGAGGGGAGAGGGTAGAAAAGTGGGGGTGGGGACCCACCAGCCCCCCAAATGCCTTTAGTGTCTGGATCTCTGCAATGTCAGGAATGGGCTCAGACTCCAAGATAAACAACTGGTTGACCCGGCCTATGCTGCTGAGAGTTACTGTGAATCAGCCCCAGGCTCAGGTCCAGGGGTGAGAGACATTTCCCAGCCAGTGGGGAGGGAGCAAGCCAGCCACTCTCCTGGAAATTTCCACACGTTTTCCCCCCTTTTTGAGGAGGAAAAGCTGAGGCCTACAGAGGAGACATGACTTGTTCAAGGTCACATGGCAGCAGCAGAGTCACTGCTGGAAAATGCCTCCTTAGAAACTAAGCCCAAGCTGACTGTGAGTGCGAATGTTTCTGCTGAAAGCCTTCCTAGCTGTCTCCACCTGGCCAGCCTGACGCTTTGCAGATCTGCACTGCCCTGGTAGTTAAGAGTTTCCTTTGTTCTGCAGTAAACTCTGACCACCCAGGGGAAGCCTGGAACAAGGCATTTCTTGTTAAATATTCCAGGTAGTGGAGCATCATTCAGCAAATCATGTATGGATATTGATTGCTGATTATCAAAGAGGGAGCTACACAGTATGTGAGTGTGCACTGGGGTGGGTGGAAAATATTCCTATTTTCCTCCTTCTTGGCACACGGTAGGACTGAATGTCTCTGATCTCTTTGGGAATTAAGTGAAGTCATAGGTCTTGCCCTGACCCATACAGTGTGGACAGGAGTGAGGTATGACCCTCTTGGGAAGCTTGAAGAGCCAAGGTACGGTTTGGGCCACGTCCCCGTCTTGCTCAGCAACTGTGAGAGCGGGTGTTTGGATGGAACCTTGAGTGGCCTGGTTTCTGGGTGACTACCATGAGTGAGGTCCCCTTCCTTCTGGTCCACACTGGACATGAAATGTGAACCAGAAATAAAGTCTTATTCATCTGGGGGGTTTTGTTAGCATTGCTTGGCTTATCCTATTCGGACTAACAGAAATTTGTATTTGGTAGTGGGGTAGGGGGGCTGTTGAAACAAACCAAAAACAAAAAGATGTGGCATAGGCTTAGAGATTCCTTGGCAGGTGGTGATAAAATTAATGCTGGAGGCTGGAAAGATGATGATCTTTGCAGTGGAGAAGGATTAGGTAAAACAATTGCCTGTGGTTACGCGGAAAGTAGTCTAGGGAAAGATGTTTGAAGACGGAAAGCTAATAGTGTGATTTGCTTAATGTCGGCTACATTTGGTAAGGCACTGCAAAAAGTGATGCGTTGGGCTTCCCTGGTGGTCCAGTGCTTAAGAATCTGCCTTGCAATGGCGAGGGAAGGGACACTGGTTCGGTCCCTGGTCCGGGAAGATCCCACATGCAACTAAGCCTATGTGCCACAACTACAGAGCCAGTGTTCTAGAGCCTGCGAGCTGCGACTCCGGAAGCCGGGGCACCTAGACCCAGCACTTGCAACAAGAGACGTCGCAGCAGTGAGAGCCCCGCTGACTGCAATGGGAAGCCCCTGCTTTCCGCAACTAGAGAAAGCCCCCGTGCAGCAGCGGAGACCCAGCACAGCCAAAAGATAAAGTAAATAACTCTTTAAAAAAGTGACGAGCACAGAAACGATGTGGTTAAGGATGGGTCGACCTAATACATGGGTACACATTGCCGGATGAGATCTGGAATATTTGGAGTCTTTCCTGCCAAGAAGTGGTAAGGAACAGGATTTACTGGCCTACCTGAAACAATAAAAAATATGAGACAATGGTTTTCAAGACACTGGATCTCAGGCAACAAAGGACAGTGATCTCCAAACACAAAAAACAAATGAGCTGAGTCCTGTGACTGCCTCATTGTGCTGGCCGGGGGAGAGTTTCCTGGCCACAGTGCAGGGAGAAGGAACACAGGCAAATCCTGGAAGACTCCTTGAGCTGAGGAGAGAGAACTGAATCTAAGGAGACCAAGGCAGCTGGAATTCACAGGGCAGAGTGCTGGAGAGAGAGCTAAAGACTGCAAGTGTCGACGGAGGGTCCCCCTCAAGTCTTGAGCAGAGTTCTGAGACGCACAGGCCCTGTGAGGATACCGCCTGAGCCAGAGGAAGAGCACCTGAAAGGATCAGTGGGATTCGGAGCAGAAGTTCACACAGGGTCAGGAACACTGCTTGTTAGCCAATCAGACTGAAAAGCCTCACAAATCGCAGAGCATTGGGCAAAGTGCTCAGAAGGGTCTTGCTTCAGTGGCGGGGCATGCTTAGTTTCTAATGAGGGTTTTTGGTTTTTGTTTGGTTTTTTTTTTAAAGCTTTTTATGTTGTCTTGGAGTATAACCAATTAACAATGTTGTGGTAGTTTCAGGTGGACAGCAAAAAGATTCACCCATACATGTACATGTATCCATTCTCCCCCAAACTCTCCTTCCGTTCCATCCAGACTGCCACGTAACATTGATCAGAATTCTCTGTGCTATACAGCAGGTCTGTGTTGGTCATTCATTTTAAATATAGCCGTGTATACATGTCGATCTCATACACCCTAACCATCCTTCCCCTGCTGGTAGCCATAAGTTCATTCTCTAAGTCTGTGAGTATGTTTCTGTTTTATAAATAAGTTCATTTCCATCATTTCCTTTTAGATTCTGCACGTAAGTGATATCAGGGCTTCCCAGGTGGCGCTAGTGGTAAAGAACCTGCCTACTAATGTAGAAGACCAAGAGACGGGGGTTTGATCCCTGGGTAGGGAAGATCCCCTGGAGTAGGAAATGGCAACCCATTCCAGTGTTCTTAGCTGGAGAATCTCATGGACAGAGGAGACTGGCAGGCTACCATCCACGGGGTCACAAAGAGTCAGACACAACTGAAGTGACTTAGCATGCATGCACTTACGGACTAGGCTTCCAGAATCAGATAATATTCTTGTAAGCAAGTTTCTGAAATAAAACAGTAATATTGTGACAGCAAGGATCCTGGAATCAAGTGTATGTTTTTCATGCCAAGTTTTCAGAACCATGTAATGTTTTTAATAAATCAAGTTTCCAAAATCATGTAAGTCTATTACAGGTCAAGTTTCCAGAAGCACATAAAGTTATGAAATGGCATAACATTATTATTAGCCAAAATTGCAAATCATATAACATTTTCACAGGTTAATGTTCCAGAATCACAGAAAGGTCTTTCAAACCTTTGGATCTAGAAACACACAGCCTAATGTTCTAAGAGTCTGCTGTTCCATAAACCTATATACTTCTCATGGACCAAAGTTCCAGAATTGTTCAGTGTTCTTAAAAGACCTGAATTCTGGAATCCCACATAATGTTATACGGATTATATTCCCGGCCTCTTGTTTCTAAATCACTCACTGAGCCACCAATTGAAGTTGACTGTCTGCTCTCAAGGTTCATAGAACATTACTCCTCCAATGCCAATGGCAGGCACACTTCCTCTCTCCGGGTAACCCCAACTGTGGCACAGCCCCTAACAGATTCTGGAAGTATTTACATGTTTGTGAGAGGCTGGAGGAACAGAGGGGTGGTATCATCAGACTGAACTGAACTGAACTGAAAAATAATAATCAGAACAACATGTATTGAATACCTTACATCATTGATGTACTTCATCTAATTATCCCAGCAACGCTGTGATTGAATTCTCACTATAATTAAGATCATTAATAGTTATCATCTACACCTTCACTTTCTAGATGATCAAACTCAGTCTCAGAAAAGTTAAGTAACCTGTCTAATGTCATACATCTCTGAAGTAGTAGTTTTTAAAAAATTGTCAGCCTGGTTTTTGGTTCCAGGGGTACACAGGGAGATTCCTCCAGCTTTGAGGGCAGAGCGTAGTAAAAGATAGGTTTACCCTTGAGATCAAAACTACCATATTTCACTAGAAAATGATAAAAAAGAGAAAAAGGAGCCATCTACTGAAAAAATCCTTCTTAAGAGTAAATAGAGAGGAGCCAAGGAGACTTTGGAAGGCAATGGTCTAAATAAGGTGACCAGGGTGAGGCCATGAGTGTAACCCGTGTGACTAAGAACTGTGTACCAGGAGCCATTGTTCTGGGACATGTAGAAAGAGCAAATGTATTGGCAAAGGGGCCATAACAATCAGTATATTTTCAAAGGCTGATTTAGCAGTCTTTAATCAGCAGTGAGTGGGAAAAGAGGATGCACACATTGGCTGGTGTGAATATGCTGGTCCATTTGGCAGATAAATTGCTAAGGTGGAAGTGAGTATACCATTCAGCAGTCAACTGTTGAGTTGCTATCATGTTCCTGGGTCTGGAGATAAAATACTGCAAAAATGTATAAGGCAAAATCTTTGTCTTTAAGAAGTCCCACTTAAACAAAAGGAGCAAGTGAACCAAGATCAAACCTAGATTCACTTCTGGGATTGGGGGTGCTGTATGCATGTCTGTGTGTGTGCACGCATACACACACAAAGAGGTGAGTGGAGAAGAGTTGATGGAGACGGAGATGGTGGGCTGGCTGTATAAACACAAGAAGGAAAAAGTCTGTTGGGGGTGAAACTGGCAGAGGTGGTACGAGGCCTTACCAGCCAGAGGACCAACGAAACACACAGGTTCCTGGTGGGGGAAAGGCACATGGGTACATGAAAACCACGAGGAACTCTGCGTGATTTAGACGAAGAGCTCATACTGGGGAGCTAGAGAGCAGGGAAATTAGGGCCAAACTGAGTCTTGTTTGGATCTATCAGTGGCTGTATGAAGCTACTGAACGTGAGGCTCTAAGATGGGGCTTATGCCCAAGCATGAGTGGGGTCTGGTAGGAAAAGATATATATTGCAAGTAGTAGAACAAACAGCAAGAAATAAAAACAAAGATATATACCTAATTAGTCAATAGTGGAAACTGAATGAAATTAACACAAAACTCAATTAATCCAAAGGAAGGCAAGGAAAGAAAAAAAAGATGCCACGAGCCGATGGGTCAAATAGGAAACAAGTAGCAAGATGGTAGAGTCATACCAAAAGTTACATTAAATGTAGTATTTAAAAAACAGAATATTACTAGATGTAAAACTGAATATGCAATTATAATAAAACACAGTTCATCAAGAGGACACAAAATCATAAATATATATACTTCTACTGATATAGCTTTAAAATGAATGAAGTAAAACTTACAGAATTGCAAAGATGAAGAGACAGATTGACAATTATTGTTGGATATTTCAATACTCCTTTCTCAATAGAAGAAGTAGTTAGAAAATCAGTAAGGCTAAAAAAGACCTGAACAGCACTTCCAGCCGATTTGACCTGATTGACATTTATTGAACGCCACTTGACAACAGCTCCACCTTTTTTTTTCCCAAGTGCACATAGAATGTGGAGAAGGAAATGGCAACCCACTCCAGTGTTCTTGCCTGGAGAATCCCAGGGATGGCGGAGCCCAGTGGGCTGCCGTCAGTGGGGTCGCACAGAGTCGGACACGACTGAAGCGACTTAGCAGCAGCAGCAGCAGCAGCACATAGAATGTGTATCAAGACAGACCCTTTTCTGTACTATAAGGAAGTCTCAATGTATTTTGAAGGACTAAAAACTAAACATGCTTTCTGACCAAGATGGAGTTAAACCACCGATCAATAATAGAAAGTGCTAAAATCCCAAATGTGTGAGATTTAAAATAACTTTAAAATAACTTTTGGTTCATAGAGTAAATCACAAGGGACATTTAAAAAATATTTTAACTAAGTGAAAATGAAAAGTCAACATAAAATTTCTTGGACACTGCTTACTGAAAATTTCTGGCTTTAAATGTTTGCTTTAGAAAGGTGTTTTGTCAACATTGTAAGCTTCACTCTTAAAAAACTAAGGGGAAAAAAGCAAATTACACCCAAAATAAGTGAAAAGATATTAAGGAACAGAAATAGGAAATGAAAAAATGATTGAGAAATCCAAGAAAATCAAGAGCTGACTTTGAAAAGATTAATAAATTGAGAAAACCTGTGACAACAATTCATCAGTGGGGTGAGCAGGAGAAGAATACAAATTACTCATACAATGAATGAAAGAGAAAGCATAACTACGGATTCTAGAGGTGATAACAGCATACTAAGGGAAGGTATTGAAAAGCTTTATGTCAATAAAATCAACAACTTGGATGAAATGGCCTATTGCTTAAAGACACAGCTTACTTAAGAAGAAATAAAAATATTCAAATAGCCTTACATGTGTAATGAATGTTTCCTGAATTTTGTGAATTATACCTCATCCTTGGCATTGTGTTTCCTACTGTGGCCTGCTTTGACTGATTTGAATTGTGCATGTGAAAGAACATAAGAAAATAAAATACTTTGGCTATTTACTCCTAAATTGACAAACACAAGGAGCAGTGAATAGAGTTATGTTTACCAAGTCATTAAATGCGGAAGCATATGGGAAAATATTGCATCTACTGACCAGTCACCATCAGGACACATACAGAGAGGGAGAGAAAAAAACCCCAGTCTACCGCAGCATCGTCATCCACTGCCTCCCACTGAGCAGCCCACGTGCTGGGTTCCCTGTGTCTCAGAAAACACTGGAATGCCAGATCAGAGGACCCGACAGTGACTGAGGTAGAGAGGAAGGCTGACTACTTTGGGGATTCAACACCTCTTAAATTTGCTTTGGCCACTTAGCTTTTAAAGTAAATATTTCGTTTAAAACCTCTCTCACTGTTTCCATTGTTTTCCCATCTATTTGCCATGAAGTGGTGGGACCGGATGCCATGATCTTAGTTTTCTGAATGTTGAGTTTTAAGCCAACTTTTTCACTCTCCTCTTTCACTTTCATCAAGAGGCTCTTTAGATTTTTGCTTTCTGCCATAATGGTGGTGTCATCTGCGTATGTGAGTTTATTGATATTTCTCCCGGCAATCTTGATTCCAGCTTGTGCTTCCTCCAGCCCAGCATTTCGCATGATGTACTCTGCATAGAAGTTAAATAAGCAGGGTGACAATATACAGCCTTGACGTACTCCTTTTCCTATTTGGAACCAGTCTGTTGTTCCATGTCCAGTTCTAACTGTTGCTTCTTGACCTGCATTCAGATTTCTCAGGAGGCAGGTCAGGTGGTCTGGTATTCCTATCTCTTTAAGAATTTTCCACAGCTAGTTGTGATCCACACAGTCAAAGGCTTTGGCATAGTCAATAAAGCAGAAACAGATATTTTTCTGGAACTCTCTTGCTTTTTTGATGATCCAGTGGATGTTGGCAATTAGATCTCTGGTTCCTCTGCCTTTTCTAAATACAACTTGAACATCTGGAAGTTCAGGGTTCATGTACTGTTGAAGCCTGGTTTGGAGAATTTTTAGCATTACTTTGCTAGCATGTGAGATGAGTGCAATTGGGCAGTAGTTTGAGCATTCTTTGGCATTGCCCTTCTTTGGGATTGGAATGAAATCTGACCTTTTCCAGTCCTGTGGCCACTGCTGAGTTTTCCAGATTTGCTGGCATATTGAGTGCAGCACTCTCACAGCATCATCTTTTAGGATTTGATAACTCAACTGGAATTCCATCACCTCCAGTAGCTTTGCTCATAGCCATGCTTCCTAAGGCCCACTTGATTTTGCATTCCAGGATGTCTGTCTCTAGGTGAGTGATCACATCATCATGGTTATCTGGGTCATTATGATCTTTTATGTATAGTTCTTCTGTGTATTTTTGCCACCTCTTCTTAATATCTTCTGCTTCTGTTAGGTCCATATCATTTCTCTCCTTTATTGTGCTCACCTTTGCATGAAATGTTCCCTTGGTATCTCTAATTTTCTTGAAGAGATCTCTAATCTTTCCCATTCTATTGTTTTCCTCTATTTCTTTGCATTGATTGCTAAGGAAGGCTTTCTTATCTCTCCTTGCTATTATTTGGAACTACGCATTCAAATGGGTATATTTTTCCTTTTCTCCTTTGCTTTCGAATGTATTAATGTTTTGCAAGGAGATCCAACCAGTCCATTCTAAAGGAGATAGGTCCTGGGTGTTCTTTGGAAGGAATGATGCTAAAGCTGAAACGCCAATACTTTGGCCACCTCACGCGAAGAGTTGACTCATTGGAAAAGACCTTGATGCTGGGAGGGATTGGGGGCAGGAGGAGAAAGGAATGACAGAGGACGAGATGGCTGGATGGCATCACCGACTCGATGGACATGGAGGCCTGACGTGCTGCAATTCATGGGGTCGCAAAGAGTCAGACACGACTGAGCAACTGAACTGAACTGAATGTTTAATTGACTTCCCTGGTGCCTTGGACGGTAAAGCATCTTGCTTACAATGTGGGAGACCTGGGTTCGATCCCTGGGTCAGGAAGATCCTCTGGAGAAGGAAATGGCAACCCACTACAGTACTCTTGCCTGGAAAATCCCATGTTTAATTAAGTTACTTGTGTGGTTTCTTAGTTCTGCATACAGTTTTTGCTCACATTTGAGTAGTAACATTGAAATTGCAATTGGAAACTCAAGCACAACACATATTTCATCAAAGAAATTGAATTAGTAATTTAAAAGCTTATCCCTAAGACAGAGCACTTTAGATCCAGATGGCTTCACTACTGAATTCCAACAAATATTTAAGAAAGTGATCATAACAGTTCTAAACCAACTCTTTCATAAAAAAGGAGAGAACTCTTTATGGTCCCAAATCTTTATGAGACCATTATACACTGACATTGAAATCACACAAAGACACCATGGAAAAATGAAAACTACAGGTCAGTATCACTCATGAACATACACTGAAAAAAGCTTTTCAAAATATAAGCAAATAGAACTGGTGATATTTTCAGGGATAATACACCATGTAAAAGTAAGGCTTATCCCAGGAATGCAAGATTGCTTGAATACTCAAAAATTAATCAGTGAGATTCACAATGTTAATAAAATGAAGGGTGAAAACCATATAACCATCTTAATAGACACAGAGAAGGTATCTGAGAAAATTCAACAATTTATGATAAAAATTCTCAGTGAGCTAGAAACAGAAAGGAACTTACTTGACCTGATAGAGAGGATCAGTTAATTTTATGGAAGATTATGCTTTCCTTCTGATGTGACAAAAAAGATAAATGTCTGCTTGTATCACTTCTACTCAAAATTGTCCTAGAGATCCAACTCAAAAAGGAAAGAAAAAGAAATAAAAGGCATCTGGATTGGAAAGGAAAAAGCAAAACTCTCTTCATTCAAATATGGCATGATTCTCTACATATAGGGGATCTTTTAAAAGTGAATTTCATACGGTGAAAAGGCCAATACACAAAAAATCAACTGCTTTTCTCTACTAGCAGTGACAACTCAGAATCAAAACTGAACAAAACACCATTTACAGTAGGATCAAATAATACTTTTTGTGAAAGTATTATAACTTTAATAACACATAGGGATAAGTTTAGGAAAAACTTAGGGATAAATCTGACAAAAAAAATATATGCAAGACGTGTACTTTAAAACCTATGAAGCATTGCTGCGAGAAATTTAATAAGGCCAAAATAAATGGAGAGCTGTATTATGTTCATAGATTGGAATGCTGTTAAAATGTTAATCCACTTCACGTTGGCCAATGGATTCAAGGCAATCCCAATGAAATCCGAGAAGGTCTTTTTTTTTTTGAGATTGACAAGCTTCTTCTAAAAGTTATATGGAAGTGCAAAATACTTAGGATGGCTGAAGCAACTTTGGGGAAAAAGATGAAGGACCTGTATCGCCTGATTTTAATGTCCACTGTAAATCTGTGGTTATCAAGAGAGTGTGGTACTGGCATCAAAGTAGTCATATAGATCAGTGGAACAGAATAAAGAGTCAAAAATAATGCAAATGGTCAATTACTTTGGACATAGTTCAAAAAAGAGAAGGACAGTCTTTTAAAAAATGGTGCTGGAGTATCTAGATGTCCATATGCATAGTGAAAGTCACCCAGTCATGTCTGACTCTTTGCAACCCCGTGGACTGTAGCCTGCCAGGCTCCTCTGCCCATGCAGTTCTCCAGGCCAGAGTACTAGAGTGGGTAGCCGTTCTCTTCTCCAGGGGACCTTCCCAACCCAGGGATCGAACCCAGGTCTCCCTTACTTCAGACGAATTCTTTACCATCTGAGCTACCAGGGAAGCCTAGATGTCCACATGGGAAAACAACTCCTCCATCTCTACTGAACATTACATATAAAAATTAACTCAAAATAAGTAAAATACCAAATGGTAAAACATAAAGCTATAAGACCTACAGAAAATACATGGAGAAAATCTTTGTGATTTGGGGGTAAGCAAAGATTTCTTAGCTAGGAAAGAAAAAGCAAAAACCCACAAAAAAATTGATAACTTGAACTTTGCATTAGTCTGCTAGACCTTTCACAACACAATACCACAGCCTGGGTGGCCAAAACATCAGAAGTTAGTTTGCTCACAGTTCTGGAGACTAGGAGTCTAAGATCAAGGTGCCAGCAGGTTGTTTTCTACTGAGGCCTCTCTCTGTGGCTTGCACATGGCTACATTTTCACTGTGTCCTCACATGGCCCTCTCCCTATGTCTTTGCATCTCCATGTCTCTTCCTCTTCCTATGAGGACACCAGTTCTATTGGATTAGGGCCCCACCATTATTACATAATTTAATCTGGGGCATAGGGCCTCAGGATATGAATTTTAGGGGGCATACAGTTCAGTTCATAACAACCTTTATCAAAATAAACATCTTCTGCTCTTTGAAAACTTCTTTAGTAAATGAAAAGACAGGACACAGGCTGGGATAAAATATTCACTTTACATACATCTGACAAAGGACTTATATCATGAATCTATGTAGAATATTTAGAATTTAACAATAACAGATAAAACAACTGAAAATGTTCAGTTCAGTTCAGTTCAGTCGCTCAGTCGTGTCCGACTCTTTGCGACCCCATGAATCGCAGCACGCCAGGCCTCCCTGTTCATCACCATCTCTCGGAGTTCACTCAGACTCACATCCATCGAGTCAGTGATGCCATCCAGCCATCTCATCCTCGGTCGTCCCCTAACAGTAGGTTAGAAAAGACACTTCAGCAAAGAAGATGCTGCTGCTGCTGCTGCTGCTAGGTTGCTTCAGTCGTGTCCAACTCTGTGCAACCCCACAGACGGCAGCCCACCCCTGTCCCTGGGATTCTCCAGGCAAGAATACTGGAGTGGGTTGCCATTTTCTTCTCCAATGCATGAAAGTGAGACGTGAAAGTGAAGTCGCTCAGTCATGTCCGACTCCTAGTGACCCTATGGACTGCAGCCTACCAGGCTCCTCCATCCACGGGATTTTCCAGGTAAGAGTACTGAAGTGGGGTGCCGTTGCCTTCTCCGAAAGAAGATGCATGACTGGCCAATAAGCACGTGAAAAGATGCCCAACATCACTAGTCACCAGGAAAATGAAAATTAAAAAACCACAGTAAGATATTAATATAATTACACACTCACTAGTGGTTAATGCTTAAAAACGGACAATTCTAAGAACTGGAAGGATGTGGAACACTGTTAGTGACCGTGTAAAGTGATATCAACCTTTCAAAAAAAATGTGGCAGTTTTATTAAGCAGACACTTATCATATGGCCCAGCAATTCTACTCCTAGGCATTTACTCAAGAGATATGAAAACATACATCTATGAACAATTCATATAGAAATGTTTGTTAGCAGCTTGTTGCTCAGTCACCAAGTCATTAGTGACCCCACGACTGCAGCATGCCAGGCTTCCCTGTCCTTCACTACCTCTCGGAGTTTGCTCAAACTCATGTCCATTGAGTCGATGAGGCCATCCAAACATTTCATCCTCTGTCGTCCCCTTCTCCTCCTGCCCTCAATCTTTCTCAGCATCAGGGTCTTTTCCAATGAGTTAGTCTTTGCATCAGGTGGTCAAAGTATTCAAGCTTCAGCTTCGGCATCAGTCCCTCCGATGAATATTTAAGGTTGATTTCCTTTAGGCTTGACTGGTTTGATCTCTTTGCAGTCCAAGAACAGCTTAAGATATCAGATTAATAAAAGCCCAGAACTAAAAATAACCACAATATCCATAAACTAGTAAGTGTATAAACTGTGGGACATACATGTAAGGGAATACTACTCACCAATTAAAAGGAATAACTATTGATAAATGTAACCACATGGATAAATCTCAAAATAATTATGCTGTGTGAAAGAAGCCAGGGACAAAAGAAAACATATTTGGGATTTCATTCATCTGAAACTCTAGAAATTATAGAAACAACAAATCTACGCTATAGTGACAAAAAGTTGATTAGTGGTTGCCTAGGGCTGGCTCTCAATCACTCTGCTTGGTATTAATAGATAGCACAAGCATACTTCTAGGGGTGAAGAAAGTGTTATCTTGATTTCATTGTTGTTTACATGAATATATATATTTGTTAAAGCTCTTTGCACTTTACACTTATTTTTTTTTTTAATATTTATTTATTTGGCAGCATCAGGTCTTAGTTATGGCATCTGGGATCTTTAGTTTCAGTGCGAAGGCTACCGAGCATGAAAGCTCACTAGTTGCGGCACGTGGGCCTAGTTTCTTGTGACATTAGGGAATTTAGCTCCTTGACCAGGGATTGAACCTGTGTCCCCTGCATTGGAGTGGATTCTTAACCACTTGACCACTAAGGAAGTCCCATGTACTTCCCACGTACACTTTAAATGGGTTCATTTTACTATATATACATACATACACACATGCATATATAAATGTATATATACATGTATATATAAATAATACCCCAATAAACTTGATTAAAACCATTTTTAAAATCCATAAAGTTTTACTCTCTACCCAGGAGCCCACTATCACCAATGTTGACAATTTCGATCTTCATGGATTGCAGTTTCTGTGCTGTGGACAGATGTGAGTTAGGCTAAATCTGAGATAGGAGTTTGGAGATTTTCATTGAGTGAACAAATTATAGAAATCACGTTTCTATTTTTTAACAAATGAAAAACATTTTCCCCAAACTCTGTCAAGAGTTGAGTTACTCCCAGCTTGGTAACTCATAAAGCCTTGAATCCTGCTATGACCCAGAATGAGGGGATGCTATCCTTTTCCAGATTTTGACAAGCTCACCAGTAATCTGCTTCAAAACATCTGTAGTCCTTCCTGACTTTTTCAGCAATGGTTCACAGACTGCTCTTTTCTTTTCAAATGCTTCCAAAAAAAAGGTTGCATTTTCCCCACTCCTCAAATTTTGAATGACTGATTTTAGAAATGGCTTCAATCTACATGCCCGTCATTTTAGACCATAATAGTCTCCATTAACTGTTAAATGATGTCAGTTTGCTTTATTTTTGGGTTTTAGTGGGTTTTTGTATTTTTTTTTAGCTGGATTTGCTCCCTGTCTGAGAGGGACAGATTTGTCTGATTTAGTTATATCCAGATGTGCCTAAATAAAAGACAGAAGAGAACAAATACTGAGTCAGAGGTTCAGTGAATTTATGCTGTATTTCTCATAAATTCCTGTGGGTTTCTTTTGGCACCAACATTTAATTTATTATTCTCTGTTTCTTTTAAAATGCAGTCTGATGCAATAGTTAAGGGCCAGTGTCATCCTGGGAGCCTCCATTTCTGATCAGTGGCTGCAACACAGTGTAAATCAGTTCAGCAAGGGTTCCCAGAGTGTCAGCTGTGCACCCAGATCCTTGATGAGCCTGATGGAATATTCAGAAGAAGGTTCTGGCTTCAAGGAGTCCACCACAAAAGCGAAGCATGAATGGTTGCTAGGCTTCAAGCCAGGGTAACTAAATTTTAGTTAAGTTTCCTCTGTTTATTTAGCAGCATTCACTCAAGAATTCATGTAACTTCCTTGTTAAATGAATTTTAAGGAGCTTCCACATCATGATTTTCAAAATAGGGGAAAAGTTACCTCTATTTAAAGGATCAGAGTGAGATTCAAAGAAGATAATGTTTAGGTTGTCCATTTATAAAATATAAATACAATAAAGTTATGAAGTTCATTTATTAGATTATGATTGGGGAGATAAGCCTAAAACAACTCAGCAAAAAGTATAAGAAAATATTCATGATTTATTTGTTTATGCTCTCACAGAACAGCAAGAAGGGATTAGGAAAAACAATTGTTTCAGTTAACTTGAAAAGTATTAAAACAAGATTTTTAAAGATGTAAAGGTGAGGATTGACTCTGAGCTATGATAGAATAGCTTGTATCAGATTATAGGTTTCACTGAGACCAACTGAAAATCCTGAATTAAAAAAAAATAAAATTAGAAATCTGTTTGAAGAGTTGTAGGACTACCAAAGCAGCCATTATTTAAGGGGCCAGGATTTTGCTGGAAAAAAGAAAAACCTTTGAAGACATGAACATTTGATCATCACTTTTCCCTTTGGGACATTTGGTGTAGGGGGAGAAGCTGAGGGACCTGGCAGAGGTTTCCCACAAACAGGCAGAGAAGCCAGCAGAGTTCAGGCCATCTCACAGGGCAGAGAAACAGAAAGCACAGTTTGGGGCTTCCAAGGCTCCCAAGTCCTGTCGGACTCGAGGAGTCAAGATCCAAGAGGCAGTAGAGGTACAGAGAAGCGAGCCTGGCCATTGGCAGTTTTCTCCTCGAGTTATTTGTCAATACCCTATGTAGAGTAAGAAGCCAGGAAGCCAAGTAAAAGGACGCCCGAAGCATCCTAGATCCCTGGGAGATAAAAATCTAATTTTAGGATTTTCTAGGGATAAAGGACCCAGGAATTACCCAGGTTCTCAGCTGGGACCCCTGGAGGGCTACTATCTAAAAGATTAACCAGAGGAAGACTGACTCTTACAAAGACTAAAACCAGGCCTCAAAGTCATTCAGCCTCTACTGAACTGAAGTGGACTGGTGATCCCTACTCTAGCTGCCACTAGGGGATGGGGTGAGTCCTCTACAGAAGAGGGTGACATCATCCAAAGCCTCCACAAATTTAAATACAAGCTCACCAGGATCCAGGCAACAGTACTAGGTGCAACAGGTCACAGGGCCAAGAAAGGAAACAGACAAGAAAAACGAACAGGAAAGACAAACCCACAGAGAGCCTAGATGGATTATCAGATACCGTAACTTTCAAATAACTCTGATTAATGTTCTATTGATAACAAAATGGAGAATTTTACTTGAGAACTATAATTGTATTAAAAAATAAAGCAGAAATTCTAAAACTGAAAAATAATGTAATTCAGGGCATTAAGAATACAACAGATGATGCGAGAGCAGATTGAAACAGCTGAAGAGAATTAGTTAAACTGTACTGAAGTCATTAGCAAATATCCAGTCTGAAGTCCAAAACAAACAAACAAAAATACTGAAAAGAAGATAAGACACATAAGGGATATGGGGAATGTTTAAATATACATCCAAATATGCATATAATTGAAATTCCATAAGGGGAAGATAGAATAGAGAAGTGATATTTAAAGAAATAATGACCAAGAATATTCCAACAATGACAAGACTTCTAGCTGGAGATTCAAGAAGTGCTAAAAAGTCCAAGCGGGATAAATACAAAGAAAATCACACCTAGGAACAACACAGTGAATCTCTAAACACCAAAGAAAAAGAAAATACTCTTGAAAGTGCTCGGGGTAAAAAGATGCATACTTTTAAAAGCAGAATAATAAGATGAAAGCCAGAAAAAATGAAATGATTTCTTCAAACTGCTAAAATAATAATGATGATGATGATAATAATACAATCTAGAATTCTGTACCAGTGGAAAAAAATCTTGCAAAAGTGTAGGCAAAATAAAGTTATTTCCAGACAGACAAGAACCAAGAGAATTCAGCACCAGTGGACTTGCACTAAAATAAACACTACAGTGAATTCTTCAGGAAGACGTGAAATGATCCCAGATGGGAGCAAAAGAACATGTAGGAAGGAATGAAGAACAATAGAAAGGGCAAAAGAGTGAGTAAGTCTAAATGAATATTGACTTATAAGATAATACAATATAAGTTTCACATACACACAGAATTGAAGTGCATAACAATAACACAGAAAGGAAAGAGTAAATGGACTTTGTCTTCTAAGCTTCTAGCACTGTTTAAGAATTTACAGGATTAGTTTCTACTAGACTATAATAAATTAAATAATCTAAGGCGATCTCTAAAATAATAGTAAAAGAATGTCAAACTGACAAGCTAATGGGTAAATGGAATAATGAAATGTGTTTCATTAATGAAAAGGAAAAGGAAATAAAATAGGTAGGAAAAATACAAAAATAACCCAGTAAAGATGGTAAGTATACAACCAAATGTGTCAGTCAAAGTACTAAATACTCCAGCTAAATGTCAGAAAGGAAAATAATGGTGAAAGGCAGGTGGCTCAGTGGTAAAAGGATTCTTCTGCCAATGCAGGAGACTCAGAAGATGCAGGTTTGATCCCTGGGTGGGGAAGATCCCCTGGAGAAGGAAATGGCAACCCGCTCCAGTATTCTTGCCTGGGAAATCCCCTGGGGAGAGGAGCCTGGTGGGCTACAGCCTATGGGGTCGCAAAAGAGTCGGATAGAACTTAGAGACTAAACAACAAAGAGAGGTATGGGCCGTAGCATAAATACTCATTTAAAGGACATACATTTTTGGACTAGATATTTTTCTAAAACATAAGTGTCTTACAAGAAACTCACCTCAAATATTAAGTTGAAACATATGTAAAGACCAACATGCAGCCATATTTTGACTTACAAAAATGGCAGCTTCGAATGGTTCAACCTAAAATGAGGGCACGGTGAAGCTGAAGGGACAGAAAAAAATAAACTATGCAAACGGTAGTGAATAGAAAGTAGAGACTAAGGCAAGAACCATTTCTAGTATCAGAGAGACATTTTGTAATGATTAAAGTGCCAGTCCCATCAGGATGACTCAGCTGTCCTAAATTCTTATGAACCTAATGGCCTAGCTTCACAATATATAAAGCAAACATTACCAGAACTCATAGGAAAAACAGACAAAGTCACAATTATAAGGAGAGGTTTCAATACACCTCTTTGTAACTGATGAAACAAGTAACAACAATACAGATCTATAAGGATATAGACCTAAACAACACAACTGACGAAATTCATCTAATGGGCATACATAGAAGCTGCACCTAATGTCAACAGAAAACACATTCATTTCAGGTGCACGTGAAACATGTACCAATATTGACCACAGGGTAGATCACAAAGCAAAGCTCAACAAATTTCAAGTGGTAAAAATGATTCAAAGTATATTCTTTGACCTTAGGGGACTAAATTAAAAAATAAATTAAGAAAAGATAACTGGAAAATTCCCAGATGTTTGAAAATTAATCATTATGTTCATATAATAATGCATGGATCAAAAAATCACAATAGACATTAGAAAGCAGTTTGAAATGAATGATATAAATATGACATATCAAAACTTATGACGTTAAAGCTATATACTTAGAGGAAAATTTATTACCTTAAAATGCCCATACTAAAAGAGAAGAAAAGCTGAAAATCATTTATACAAGTATCCATCTCAAGAAATTAGAAAACGAATAATAAATTATACCCAAAGAAAATAGAAGGAAATAATAGATATAAGAGCAGATATTAATGAAACAGGATATAAACAATAAAAGGAAATCAACAGTCAAAGTCAGTTGTTGGAAAGATGAAGCAAGAGAGGGTACAAATTATCAGTATCAGTAATGAAAAGACAACTAGTCATAATATTCAAATATTTAGACTTATACAGACTGCATTACGAGATTAAGATTAAGAGAACAGCCTATAAGACCAGATTGCCTAGGTCTTTGTGGTATAAATAGAATTGATATTATGCACAATAGCCAACATATGGAAACTGACTACATGCCCATCAAACACATGAATGAATAAAGATGTGGGACATAAATACACACAATGGAGTGTTATTCAGTCAAGAGAGAAAAGAACCTACTTAATGCTGGAAGCCTGCTTACTGTTTGCAACAACATGGATGGACCTTGGAAGCATTATGCTACGTGAAAGAAGTGAGACAGAGAATGATATATACTGTATAATATGTGAAATCTGAAAAAGCCAAACCCACTGAAACAGACTAGAATGGTGGTTACTAGGGGTATGTGGTCGGGGTAAAGAGAAGATGTTGGTCAGGTGTACAAACCTGCAGTTATAAGATGAATACAGTCTGGAGATCTAATGTACAGCAGGGTAACTACAGTTAGCAACAGTGTGTTGTATACTTGAGAGTTGCTAATAGAGTGGATCTCAAATGTTCTCACCACTAAAAAGAAATGGTAATTATGTGATGTGATGCAGGTGTCAGCTAAGCTATGTTGGTAATCATTTTGGTTGGTTTAGTCACTAAGTCGTGGCCGACTCTTGCGATCCCATGGACTGTAGCCCACCAGGCTCCTCTGTCCATGGGATTTTCCAGGCAAGAATACTGGAATGGATTGCCATTTCCTCCTCCAGGGGATCTTCCTGACCCAGGAATCGAACCTGGGTCTCTTGCACTGCAGGCAGATTCTTTACCGACAGAGCTATGAGGGAAGCCCAATCATTTTACAATATATAAATGTATCAAATCAGCAAATTGTATATCTTAAACTGATACACTGTTATTTGTTAAATATATCTCAGTAAAGCTAGAAAATTAAATCAAATTAAATTAACAAAATAGAAGTAACACATTGGACAGTTTTGGAAAATCCATGGCCATTGTCTTTCCAAAGATGACTTTTGCTTCATTTTTTCATTGCTCTCCTGGGACTCCAACCACACACGTTTATGGATGAATGCTTCGGTGCATTTGCACATTTTAGGAAGTCAGATCTCCTGAGCCCTTGTCTGTCCCGGCCACGTCTGCAGGCTCCTGGGACTGGGTTCTCCTGGGGCGCCCTCTGCAGGGTCTTTGTCCCGGGGTGAAGTAGGGGTGGGGACAGACAGCAGGAGTGGCCCGGCAGCAGCGGTCCTGTGCGTGTGCATGATGAACTGCCTGGTCAGGGGCTCCCCAGATGAGCGGGGTTCCCCGGGGCTCTGTGTGCTCTCTGTGCCTTAGCTCTTGTTTATGCAGGACTGGGCTGGAGCTAGACAGCCAGGGTGTGTGGTCTGAAATCACTGACCAGAGAGCAAAGGCCCTGACCAGGCTCCTGCTAGACTGGAGGTCATTTCAGGGCACTGACTGAGGGGCCCAGCGCATCTAGCTTGCACTGTGTCTGTACGGCCCCTTGACCTCTCAGTGTTTACAGCTCTAAAGAGAAGACCTTTCTCTTCTTCAGCCAGTGCACCCCCACCCACCTGCCCCGCTTCATCAGAAAGAAGCAGGAAAGGTCATCACAGGGTTACCAGGGAGCCCCTGGGAAGCCCTAGGGTGGAGAGCAGCCCGAAGTGTTGCTCCAGCTGCAGCTGAAGCTCATGCCCAGATGGCCCCAATTCTAGAGCAAGACTGCAGAGCTGCTGACTGAACTCAGCACCGAAAAAAAGGACTGGGCACTGCTTCCTAGGAGCAAGGGGAGCAGAGGCCAAAGGCAAGAGGAGAAGAGACAGGAGACAAGGGAGGAGAGGAGAAAAAAATCCAGCAACAAGGAAATTGGGAGATGTCCCTGGAGGTCCAGTGGTTAAGACTTTGAGCTTCCAATGCAGAGGGCGCATGTTCAATCCCTGGTCAGGGGACAAAGATCTCACAGGCCTTGTTGACCAAAAAAAAATTTTTTTAATTAAAAAGAAGAACAAGAAAATTGGGAGCAAATGGAGGGTGGATGGGAGTGGGCAAGACAGAAAGAAGGGAACAAGGCCAGATCAGGAGAGAAGCAGCAGAGGGGAAACAGAGGAGGGCAGAGAGGAATGTGTCCCTAGGTCACTGTATTCCGTGCCTTTCACTAGAGGAACTGCATCTTGTCAGGGATAGAGCTTAAAATCCTAAAGCATGAGGTACTAATGGTGGGATTCAGGCATATGCCGGAGACGGCCCTTCATCTCAGAGGGCCCCTAACCTCCCTTCTAGCTTTCAGATTCATCCCAGGAAATTGCATCCTAATGCTGGCAACTGAAAGCTGGAAGTGGGAAAACATTTCCTTGTGTTTTCAAAAAGCATCTGCTCTTTCGAAATCGCTTTCAATGAGAAATCTGAAAACCGGAATCACTCTCCAAGAATGAAACTGCCTTCCTCCAGACCAGTGTTCTAGGTCACAGAAGCTTCTGGTCACCCTGGGCTGGGGTGCTCAGGATTCCCGTGGCCACGGGCAGACCCAGGCAGTAGGAGGGATGGGATTTCAAAGCCGGGACGGCCAGACTGATAATAAATCACCCTCCAACATACATGGTTTAGCTGCGCGGCTCTTCCGGGAATGGGGATTCAGGCCAAAGGAATCTGCCTTAATGGTTTTTCCAAAGGCCCAGTCCTATGCTTTCGTGATTCTGGCTCTTGGAGGCCTCCCTTTACCTCTGCCCGGCCCTTCGCCAGGACCATCTCCTCCCTGGGCCTTCAAACTCTGAAATCGAAGGCGGCCTGTGGCCTGAGGGGCTGGCTGCAGAAGGCGTCGTCCTTTGTGGGAGGAGGAGCAGCGCTACCAGTTGCAAAACAGAACGTTCGAGCCAGGCCACGGCTGGCCGGGGCGGGCGCTTTCCAAGTGGAAAGCAGTGAGAAATATGTTGGAATCTGCCTCCAGAGTCATGGAATTTTCTTTTTTTAATATCCCTTTCAAACACATACTTTGAAAAACTATTCAAAGGCGGGGGGAAATTAATTAGGGCCCTTTGTGCTGGGTCCCCTCCCCCCGAGCTCCTCTAGCAAGAGAAGTAAAAATAGAACCTGTGAGAGGCTGAAAATGTACTGCAAACAAAGATCATATTTAAGAGTCCAATGAGGCATGACTGTCCAAATAGGAAGAAAGGAGCTAATTATTTCCATCATTGCAGAGGGAAACGGTGGCAGTCTTCTCGGGGTCGTTGGGAACAGCCTGAAAACTGGAAAAGCCCCAGGAGGCTGGGAGGAGATGCTTTGCCAAGAGACAGACCCCGCTGTGCCCCTCAGATAATCACCACTTTTGTCCCCATCAGGAAGAAGTGGAGAAAAGCAGAGTCTGGAGGATATTAAAAATCTCTTCCACTTATGGAACAATTTGATCTTTTAAATATATTCTTCCACTCGTTTGATCCTCAACTGCCCCCTCCCCAAAAGTAGACGTGGTGGGAGTTTTCATTTTCTCCCAGTGAGAATGTCGGGCCAGTCCAAGTAACGCAAAGGTGTTTCTGGCAGGTTACGTAGGGTGGGGAGTCAGACATCTGTATACCAGGCTACACTGGCCAGCTTTCAGTGCAGCGTAGAGGTGAGGAGCACAGGCTTGGAGCCAGGCAGGTCCAGGAGTGAGGGTTGGTCCAGCCACTCACAGGCAAGTCACTCCCACACTCAGAGCCTCAGTTTCCTCTTCTCTCCTGGGAACAGTCCCTCCTGGGAGCATTCGGCCTGCAACTTTTAAAGGCTGTCATGAGGAGGAAAGGAAATGAGGTATCTAAAAACTTCGTACGTACTTGGTGGATAGCAAGCATTGGGTCAATTGTTGCTATCAACTTTGCCATCAGTCGGGGTGCGGACAAAGGAAAATGATACTGGAGAAGGGAGCAGGGAGGCACGCCTCCCACACTGAGGCACAAATCCTAATGTAGGAGTCGAAGATCCTTGAGTCAGGTGACCTGGGGTGAATTACATCATCTTCAAGCCTCAGTCTCCTCATCTGTACAATGGGGATAGTAGTGCCTTCTGTGGCTGAGACAAGGCGCTATATCCACTCTATCATGTCTTTTTCCTGAGTTCACAGTAGAACTACTCCCAGCTCCCTTGCTGTTAAGTCAAGGACCTAGAACCAAGTTCTTCTCAGTGGAATGTAAGTGGAAGCGAGGCTAGCTATCCCAGCCTTGAGCCTTGAAAACATCCATGTGTTCCAGCAGCCCTATTTTCTCCCTCGGAGGAGACAGAGAATGTCTAGCTCCAGGATGAAGGACTCATGACACAGAACAAAGCCACCCAGCTTGCACTGGATTCTGCAGTGAAGGAGAAGAAAGCCTTGGCTGTGAAGAGTCGCTGAGATCAGGGGGTTATTTGTGCTGCAGCACATCCCAGCTCCTTCTGGTTAACACACCTCCTGGGAGAGGTGGAGGGGGCGCAGGGAGGACAGGAGGCACGAGGATCAAAAGAAATCTTGTGGGCAGGGCTCTGCCAAACGTGGAGGGTGGCTCTGCCAGTTTCAGGACAGAAGGCTTGGGCACAGATTCAGTACTAGAAACCCTTGGGTCCCACAGACACTTCTCCTGGGATCGTTAGGCTTTACATACTACTACTAAAAAAAAGCTGCCATCTAGCGAGCTTGTACAGCTATGTGCCAGATATTGGGTGGGGAGCTTTCTCGGCGTGAGAACTCATGCCCAGGCCGGCCCTGTGAGGGAAGGTACAGTTGCACCTGGAGGGGCAGCAGAACGCAGTAGCTATGAGGGAGGGGCCCTCCGGCCAGGCGCGACCCTGGACTCACAGTGTGACTTTGGACAGTTCACTTGATCTCTTTGTGCCGCTGCAACCACATCTGCACACTGTTGCTGTTTAGTCGCTCAGTCGTGTCCGACTCTTCGCGACCCCATGGACTGTAGCCCTCCAGGCTCCTCAGTCCATGGGATTCTCCAGGCAAGAATACTAGAGTGGGTAGCCATGCCCTCCTCCAGGGGATCTTCCCGACCCAGGGCTTGAACCTGTGTCTCCTAAATTGGGAGGTGGATTCTTTACCACTGAGCCATCAAGGAAGCACCCCCCCACACACACACACACACAAAGTTATGAAGGTTTAAGTGAGTTATTCTGCGTAAAGTACTTAGCACGTAATAAACACTCTCACAAGGTTAGCTCTTCCAAGCGTTTCCTTTTAGAGATGATGAGGCTCAGAGAGGTAACCTGCCTTGCCCGTGGACACTCGTCTGGTAAGAAGTTGAGCCTGGAACTGAAGACAGCGTTACTCCAGAGCTGTTGCTCATCTCTCTGCATTTGCAGGAGATCTCAGGAGAATCTCTGTGCCCCGCCAGAAGACCCCAGGAGAATCATGGCTGTCACTCCCCATCACTCACCGTCGTCACCACCGCCAGCGCCCCCTGCTTTGTAGGAACGTTTTACATTTTCACAGTGTTCTAGCATTCTACTTCACTTCATCCTCACAGCAATTCTGATTCCCATTGTATTAATACAAACAAGGAACCTGCAATTGGGAGAGAGTGCTGGCTTATCCAGGACTGCTCACTGCTGGTGGGAGAGTAGGACGTGAACCCAGGGCCTCTCCCCCTCATAGCAGTGCTACTGAGCGGCACAACGGGGCACCTTCAGGTCTGCCTTAAGCAGCCACACTTTCCTCTAGGGCTCACTCCTTTCTCCCTAGGTGCAGTTCCGTTCAGTTCAGTCGCTCAGTCACGTCCGACTCTTTGTGACCCCATGGACTACAGCACACGAGGCCTCCCTGTCCATCACCAACTCCTGGAGTTTACTCAGACTCATGTCCATTGAGTTGGTGATGCCATCCAACCGTCTTATCCTCTGTCGTCCCCTTCTCCTCCTGCCTTCAATCTTTCCCAGTATCAGGGTCTTTTCAAATGAGTCAGCTCTTCACATCAGGTGGCCAGAGTATTAGAGTTTCAGCTTCAGCATCAGTTCCTTCCAATGAATATTCAGGACTGATTTCCTTTAGCATTGACTGGTTTGATCTCCTTGCAGTCCAAGGGACTCTCAAGACTCTTCTCCAACACAGTTCAAAAGCATCTATTCTTCAGCACTCGGGTTTCTTTATAGTCCAACTCTCATATCCATACATGACTACTGAAAAAACCATAGCTTTGACTATACGAACTTTTGTTGGCAAAGTAGTATCTCTGCTTTTTAATAAGCTGTCTAGGTTGGTCATCGGAGAAGGCAATGACACCCCAATCCAGCACTCTTGCCTGGAAAAATCCCATGGACGGAGGAGCCTGGGGGGCTGCAGTCCATGGGGTCGCTAAGAGTCGGACACGACTGAGCGACTTCACCTTCACTTTTCACTTTCATGCACTGGAGAAGGAAATGGCAACCCACTCCAGTGTTCTTTCCTGGAGAATCCCAGGGACGGGGGAGCCTCATGGGCTGCCGTCTATGGGGTCGCACAGAGTCGGACACGACTGAAGCGACTTAGCAGCAGCAGGTTGGTCATAACTTTTCTTGCAAGGAGTAAGCGTCTTTTAATTTCATGGCTGCAGTCACCATCTGCAGTCATTTTGGAACCCCAAAAATAAAGTCTGTCACTGTTTCCCCATCTATTTCCCATGAAGTAATGGGACTGGATGCCATGATCTTAGTTTTCTGAATGTTGAGTTTTAAGCCAACTTTTTCACTCTTTTCTTTAATTTTCATCAAGAGGCTCTTTAGTTCTTCGCTTTCTGTCATACGGGTGCTGTCATCAACATATCTGAGGTTATTGATATTTCTCCCGGCAATCTTGATTCCAACTTGTGCTTCATCCAGCCCAGTGTTTCTCATGATGTACTCTGCATATAAGTTAAATAAGCAGGGTGACAATATACAGTCTTGACGTACTCCTTTCCCAATTTGGAAACAGTCTGTTGTTCCATGTCCAGTTCTAACTGTTGCTTCCTGACTTACATACAGGTTTCTCAAGAGGCAGGTGTGGTGGTCTGGTAGTCCCATCTCTTTCAGAATTTTCCACAGTTTGTTGTGATCCACACAGTCAAAGGCTTTGGCATAGTCAATAAAGCAAAAGTAGATGGTTTTCTGGAACTTTCTTGCTTTTTCGATGTACCAACGAATATTGGCAATTTTATCTGTGGTTCCTCTGCCTTTTCTAAATACAACTTGAACATCTGGAAGTTCAGGGTTCATGTACTGTTGAAACCTGGTTTGGAGAATTTTGAGCATTACTTTGCTAGCATGTGAGATGAGTGCAATTGTGCGGTAGTTTGAGCATTCTTTGGCATTGCCTTCCTTTGGGATTGGAATGAAAAATGACCTTTTTCCAGTCCTGTGGCCACTGCTGAGTTTTCCAGATTTGCTGGCATATTGAGTGCAGCACTCTCACAGCATCATCTTTTAGGATTTGAAATAGCTCCACTGGAATTCCATCACCTCCACTAGCTTATTCCTAAGGTCCACTTGTCTTCGCGTTCCAGAATGTCTGGCTCTAGGTGAGTGATCACACTATTGTGGTTATCTGGGTCATAAAAATCTTTTTTGTATAGTTCTTCTGTGTATTTTTGCCACCTCTTCTTAATATCTTCTGCTTCTGTTAGGTCTGTACCATTTCTGTCCTTTATTGTGCCCATGTCCTTTACTCATGCCCATTTGCATGAAATGTTCCCTTGGTATCTCTAATTTTCTTGAAGAGATCTCTAGTCTTTCCCATTCTATTATTTTCCTCTATTTCTTTTCACAGATCACTGAGGAAGGCTTTCTTATCTCTCTTTGCTATTTGTTGGAACTCTGCATTCAAATGGTTATATCTTTCATTTTCTCCTTTGCTTTTCACAGCTATTTTTAAAGCCTCCTCAGACAGCCATTTTGCTTTTTTGCATTTCTTTTTCTTGGCGATGGTCTTGATCCCTGTCTCCTATACAATATCACAAACTTCTGTCCGTAGTTCATCAAGTACTCTGTCTATCAGATCTAGTCCCTTGAATCTATTTCTCACTTCTACTGTATAATCATAAGGGATTTGATTTAGGTCATACCTGAATGATTTAGTGGTTTTCCCTACTTTCTTCATTTAAGTCTGCATTTGGCAATAAGGAGTTCATGATCTGAGCCACAGTCAGCTCCCAGTCATGTTTTTGCTGACTATATAGAGCCTCTCCATTTTTGGCTGCAAAGAATATAATCAATCTGATTTCCATACTGACCATCTGGTGACATCACTAGATGTCAACACAAGACATCTCTTGTGTTGTTGGAAGAGGGTGTTTGCTATGACCAGTGTGTTCTCTTGGCAAAACTCTATTAGACTTTGCCCTGCTTCATTCTGTACTCCAAGGCCAAATTTGCCTATTACTCCAGGTGTTTCTTGACTTCCTACTTTTGCATTCCAGTCCCCTATAATGAAAAGGACATCTTTTTTGGTTGTTAGTTTTAGAAGGTTTTGTAGGTCTTCATAAAACCATTCAACTTCAGCTTCTTCAGCATTACTGGTCGGGGCACAGACTTGGATTGCCATTATATGGTTTGCCTTGAAAACAAATAGATCATTCTGTTGTTTTTGAGACTGCATCCAAGTACTGCATTTTGGACTCTTTTGTTGGCTATGATGACTACTCCACTTCTTCTAAGGGCTTCTTGTCTGCAGTAGTAGATATAATGGTCATCTGAGTTAAATTCATCCATTCCAGTCCATTTTAGTTCGCTGGTTCCTAGAATGTCGACATTCACTCTTGCCATCTCCTGTTTGACCACTTCCAATTTGCCTTGATTCATGGACTTAACATTCCAGGTTCCTGTGCAATATTGCTCTTTACAGCATTAGACTTTGCTTCTATCACCAGTTACATCCACAACTGTGTTGTTTTTGCTTTGGCTTTGTCTCTTCATTCTCTCTGGAGTTATTTCTCCATTGATCTCCAGTCGCATATTGGGCACCTACCAACCTGGGGAGTTCATCTCTCAGTGTCCTATCTTTTTGCCTTTTCATACAGTTCATGGGGTTCCCAAGGCAAGAATATTGAAGTGGTTTACCATTCCTGTCTCCAGTGGACCACATTTTGTCAGAACTCTAGGTAGGAGGCTACCTAGGTTAGCCTCCAGCTTCTCTGGGGGTGGTGGACTCAGGAGGCCTGGCCTGAGGCAGCAGGGCAGTGCCATCTCCCAGCAGTGGTGCCACCTGACTCGGCTGGGAGCAGAGTGACAGGCCATCCCCAGGGCTGAGTGACGATCCTGTGAAGGGGCAGGGCCAAGGTCTGCTGTGGCCCAGCTTGCTAAGGAGGACCTGGGTGGAGCACATGCTGTGCAAACACCCAGAACAGAGCCTGTTTGGCCAAAGGGATCCAGCCTGTCCTCTTTATGTGCAGAGGGTAGTGAGCACTGCTCAGGGGGTCAAGGCCAGCCTCATGCCCCACGTGGGTTGCTCTCTGATCCATGGTCCAGCCACACACTGATGCCTAACCCTAGCCAGGACTGACCTCTACCCTGGCCCCACATAGACCCTTAAACCAGGCAGAGACTGGCTCCAAACCTCAGGCACAGACTGACCTTGAACCCACCCATGGCATTATTCCACCCAGAGACTCACTAGAGATGACCTCTGGGAAAGACCCGTACTTGACTCCAGTTCTCAAGGGCTGCCCTTAACTGCCATGAACTAAGCACTCACTGACTGCAGACTGACCCCTTAACACTAAGCCCTAACCCCAGGCTGGCCTGACCCTATAGAAGAGCGTGTGTCATTGGACATACAAAGAAGAGGGTAAGTGAATCTTCACTGCATAACACTTAGACTCTCAGTAGGCTGGGAGTGGAGGACATACATGGTCATCTCTGCAGACACATGTGTAACCAGTATTCTCTGAGGAAGAACTTTGGCATGAGGAGAACACGTGGTAAGATGGTCTTAGCCACCTCCTCCAGCCTGGGCAGCATTTGAGTCCACCCTGATAGAAATCCTATCAGAAAGAGAGAAACCTGCCCGACTCTTTTACAAGGCCCCTATAACTCTCTTTCAAAACTTTATAAGGACATTACAGAAAATTATAGACTTTTTCACTCACTGCCATAGTTTTAGTTCTTCTTGAAAATCATTAGTCACTCAATCATGTCCTCCTATTTGTGACCCCATGCTCCTCTGTCCATGGAATTCTCCAGGCAAGGATACAGGAGTGGGTTGCCGTTCCCTTCTCCAGGGGATATTGCAGACCCAGGGATCGAACTGGGTCTCCCACATTGCAGACAGATTCTTCACCGTCTGAGCCACAGGTGGTTCTTCATAAAATATTAGCAAAATTATTTTTAAAAGAGCACATCATGACTAAGAAAGGTTTAGCCAGGAATGTGAGGATGGTCCAGTATCAGTAAGTCTACCCATGTATCTCATCACATCAATAAACTAAGAGATAAAAACCACATGTCTCTCAATGGGCAGATAAAGTTTTTTTTTTTTGAAAAGGTCATATCGCTTTAATTTTTTTAAATTGGAGAATAATTTCTTTATAATGTTGTATTGGTTGGTCACATCTCTTTATGATAAGAAGTCTTAAAGACTATAAATAGAAGGAAATATTTTTAACTCTAAAAAGTTTCTCTATAAAACCCTATGGTAGATAATCTTAGCAATAAATTTCTTAATAGTTTGGATACATTCTTCTTCTGTTAAGGTACGAAACAGGGATGACTACCATTACTCAATATATTCATAGTACTGGAGGGCCTGATCAATGATTAAGTTAAGAAAAAGAAATGAGAATTGTAATATAACTATTGCAGTGGAAGAAATGAAACTATCAATGACAGAGAATATGCTTATCTACAAATAAAAACTAACATCCAACGGATAAACTAAAAGAACTAAGATCTGT
>SJYT01033678.1:115161-136077 GCA_006410635.1 Cephalophus harveyi
ACGGACTCCTTTTCCTATTTGGAACCAGTCTGTTGTTCCATGTCCAGTTCTAACTGTTGCTTCCTGACCTGCATACAGATTTCTCAAGAGGCAGGTTAGGTGGTCTGGTATTCCCATCTTTTTCAGAATTTTCCACAGTTTATTGTGATCCACACAGTCAAAGGCTTTGGCATAGTCAATAAAGCAGAAATAGATGTTTTTCTGGAGCTCTCTTGCTTTTTCCATGATCCAGCGGATGTTAGCAATTTGATCTCTGGTTCCTCTGCCTTTCCTAAAACCAGCTTGAACATCAGGGAGTTCACGGTTCACGTATTGCTAAAGCCTGGCTTGGAGGATTTTGAGCATAACTTTACTAGCATATGAGATGAGTGTAATTGTGTGGTAGTTGGAGCATTCTTTTGCATTGCCTTTCTTTGGGATTGGAACGAAAACTGACTACTTAACAATAGCTGGGATGTGGAAGCAACGTAAATGTCCATTGGCAGATGAATGAATAAGAAACTTGTGGTATATATACACAATGGAATACTACTCAGCTATAAAAAGAAACACATTTGAGTCAGTTCTAATGAGGTGGATGAACCTAGAGCCTATTATACAAAGTGAAGTAAGCCAGAAAGAGAAAGATAAATATCTTTATATATGGATATTATGTTTATATTATATATAATATATTATGTATGTGGAATATATATATGTTATATATGGAATCTAGAAAGATAGTACTGATGATCCTATGTGCAGGGCAGCAAAGGGGACACAGACATAAAGAACAGACTTTTGGACACAGTGGGGGAAGGAGAGGGTGGGATGATTTGAGAGTGTAGCATTGAAACATATAGATTACCATATGTAAAATAGATAGCCAGTGGCAGTTTGATGTGTGACACAGGGAACCCAAAGCTGGTGCTCTGTGACAGCCTGGAGGGATGGAGTGGGGAGAGGGGTGGGAGGGGGTTTAAGAGGGGACACATGAAAGCCTATGAACAATTCATGTTGCTATATGCAAAAACCATCACTACACTGTGAAGTAATTATCCTCCAATTTAAATTAATACATTAAAAAAAACAAGCTTCCCCTCCATGAAGAGACCTGTCTTCCTTAGACCCTCCCTCTGGCCTCTATGAGTGGGTCCCCACGTGAGCAAATAGCCCCCAGCTCCATGCACAGCATAGTGACCGCTGGCCCTGCTCCACCAAGCAGTCTCAGGCACAAACCCACTTTATTCTCAAAGCTGCAGAGTCTGTGCTGGTCCCCAAATACCTCCACCATCTGTTGGCTCCAAGCAGAATCAAACTTCATCCTCCTGCCAGAATGTTAGCCCAGTTCAAGGGGCTTTTTATTTATTTATTTTAATTGAAGGCTAATTACTTTACAATATTGTAGTGGTTTTTGCCATACATTGACATGAATCAGCCATGGGTGTATATGTGTTCCCCATGTTGAACCCCCCTCCCATCTCCCTCTCCATCCCATCCCTCAGGATCATCCCAGTGCACTGGCCCTGAGTGCCCTGTCTCATGCATCAAACCTGGACTGACAATCTATTTCACATATGGTTTCAGTGATATTCTCTCAAATCATCTCACCCTCGCCTTCCCCCACAGAGTCCAAATCAAGGGGCTTTGTAATCTCAGGTTCAGTTCAGTTCAGTTCAGTCCTGTCAGACTGCGACCCCATGAACCACAGCACGCCAGGCCTCCCTGTCTATCACCAGTTCCTGGAGTTCACCCAAACTCATGTCCATTGAGTCAGTGATGCCATCCAACCATCCCCTTCTCCTCCTGCCCTCAATCTTTCCCAGCATCAGGGTCTTTTCAAATGAGTCAGCTCTTCACCTCAGGTGGCCAAAGGATTGGAGTTTCAGCTTCAACATCAGTCCTTCCAATGAACACCCAGGACTGGTCTCCTTTAGGATGGATTAGGTTACGAAAATCAAAGTCTCCTGGGTAATGGTAGATACTAGATAATTGAGGCATTGCTGTCACCATCCAACTTCTGTTTAACTCTGAGTCACACTCCTTCCCCTGTGCCGTTTTCTGACTTCAGACTCTGCTGGGGTGGGGTGGGAGGAGGGCGTGAGCGGCTGCGGTGGCTTCTCTCTCAGGTGGCCTAGAGGACCCACCTCCTGCTGTTCAGACCCTGTGGGGTCTCCTCCGCTTGGTGCCAGGGTTGGTCTTTGTGAGTATTGGAATATGGCAGAAGTGAGGTGTGCCATATACAAGGTTTGGTTATAAGAGACACTGCAACTTCTGTCTTGGGGGGTCTCTGTCTGTCTCTCACATTGCTCACTCTGGGGGTTGCCAGCTGCCATGTCGTTAGCAGCTCTGTTGAACTGAGGCCTCCTGCCAACATCTACATGAGTGAGATAGGAAACTGGTCTTCCCACAGACAAGACTGACAGCTTGACTGCAACCTCATGAGAGGCCTTGAACAAAGTCACCCAGCCAAGCTGCTCTCAGATTCCTCCCTTTCGGAAACTGTGGGAGACAATCAGTGTTTGTTGTTTTAGGCTGATAAGCTTTGGGGTAATTTGTTATGCGGCAATAGCTAGCTAATACCAGGGCTCTTGGATAGGGTGGGGAGCTCAGGCACAGCCTCTGCCAGCAGTTAGCCAGGGCTGCAGGAAAAGGAGATTTACTCACAGGACCGGAGGCATAGCCAAGAGAAAGGAGCCCCAGGTTTTCTGTGTGATGGAAGCAGGCCCTGCAGAGGAGGGTACTGGCTGAATGGATGGGGCATGTCCCTTGCCAGGGCACAGCTTTGCACTACCTTTCTGTGGTCAAGGAACCCATGGTCAATACATAGAGGCTGCTGCTCTAACTGACTGTGCCATGTGCTTGGTTTGGACCCTACTGGGGATTTCCTTTGGTAGCAAGTGTCAAGGTTTTTTCTTGGCAAGTTCCAGAAAGTCCAGCTGCTTGAAGCCAGCCTCATATGCATGGACAGTGTCCATTGCTGGGGGCAAGGCTGCCATGGGCTAAACAGGGCAGGTGTTGGTTGCACAGGGTACTGCAGAGCCAGCCAGGGCAGTGAGTCAGTGGCCCGTCTTCCAAGTGAGATCATTGGGTCAGTGAAGAAAGAAGCTGTGAACAGTGGACACATGTGTGTCCAGGCCCATCAGGGCCCTGAAAACCCAGGGTAGCTATGCCTGCTACCCAGGCATCCTTGCCTGGTAGGTGGGAAGGATCCTGGGAGACGTGCTGCCTGGTCAGAACTGGCTCTCATGATGGGTGAAGGGGCCGAGGGGCTGGGGTTGAGAAGAGGTGGACTGATAACTGTGCTATGTGGTCCTGTGGACAGTTCCATTATGGCAGGGCCACTTGTCAGCTTTCCTACATGTCAGCTTCAGAAAATATCCCCAACTCTGGTTCCAAGAAACAGTGAGTGCTCTTTCAGCTACCAGTGGCAAAAACCCAGTTGGATATTGACAATAACCAATACTTACTTAGTGCTGGCATTTGAGCTCAGTGAATACTCACGACGACCCGAAGGTGGGTATTTCTATCCGCATTTTTGCAGGTGAGGAATATGAGGCAGACTGACCCAGATCCCACTGCTGGGAAGTGATAGAGCCCAGATTTGGCCTTGGCAGGCTGGCTCCAAAGCCCATGACCTTAACACCTGCACCCGCTGTCCTCACCGGCTCTCAGCCACTTTGTGCTGATTTGGTCTCAGTCCTCTCTGTGTAGCCACCAGCAGCTTAAGGCTTCCACCAACCCCAACTTTTGAAACAACAGCCCCCCAAATTTGCCTAAATGGGCCACCTGGGGTCATATGCTCGTCTCTGAGCCACCTCTGTGGCCCAGGGCATGTTATGGTTCAAAAGTCCAGGGATGGGTCTCAGGCCCAACCTGGGACCTGGCCTGGAATCTGAACCCCGGAATCCTATGGGCTAGGAGTGGGGAGAGGGCTCTTATTTACCCAGATGATAGGGGAACATGTACTGCACAGGCAAACACAGCAAATAGGTCTGAAACAACACTATTTTCTTCCAATATATTTTAACGGGAGTTGAGGGGATATAGTGAAAGTGAAGTTGCTCAGTCGTGTCCGACTCTTAGCGACCCCATGGACTGCAGCCTACCAGGCTCCTCCATCCATGAGATTTTCCAGGCGAGGGTACTGGAGTGGGGTGTCATTGCCTTCTCCGTGAGGGGATATAATAACCCTATTAAAAAATGTTCCAGAAACTCACACACACACACACACACACACATACCCTTCTATGCCATACCAAACATGACACTTTTTACTCTTGCTTATCACCTCCAGTTCTTGACCCCATGCATACATCATTTGAGGCGGTGATCACCCACAGCACAGTTCTCCTGTCTGCAAGGAAGACCTTGAGAGACCAGGGTTAGCCTGGGGACAGAGTGGCTGGTTCTTTTCAAATGAGACAGAAAGGAATCTTGTCACTGTGGGCCTCTAACCGCAAGCCTATTGTTTCCAAGGTATTTTTTCCATTTGTTTGTTTTCTGATGCTGGAATTTTGCCCCTGTGGCTCGGTGAGAGTTAGGGTGGGTTGTTTCTGGGGTGTTGGAATGGTTAAGAGTAGGAGGTGCTGGGTGGCAATGCTGGCCCTGACCCCTCCCCCACTCCCCCGCCCTCCCCACGCCGCACAGTCAGCCTCACCAGGGTCCTGGGCAGGGGTGGCCCTTACGCTTGGACCTGTCCACATGAATCCTTCACCAGGCACTTCCCTAGGACTGACTTCCAACACCTGGGCCTGCAGCAGATGACCAGGATCGTTCTGTAAGTCCGGTGGTCCCAGCAGGAATAGTAAGCACGGTGTAGTTTTTGGAGCACATTCTTTCACGGAACCCTGGAAGCAGCGCTGGGATATCGGTTCTCTTTTTGCCCCTATTTCACATACGCGGTTTCATAAGTGACCTCGTCAAGGTCACATAGGAGGGGAAGGTGGAGCCCTGATTCCAACCCACCATGTTCACAACCACTTTGAGAGTGGGAGCGGGGGGTTAAAGGGCACAGATTCTGTTTTGGTTTTGGCTGTGCTGGGTCTTCGTTGCCGCACGCAGGCTTTTTCTTGTTGAGGTGCACGGGCTTCTCAGCGTGGCGGCTTCTCCTGTTGCGGAGCTCGGGCTCTAGCACATGCGGGCTTCAGTAGTTGTGCCTGGACTTAGCTCTCTCGCCCTGCCCCCACATGTGGAATCTTCCTGAACCAGGGGTTGAAGCCACATCCCTGTCATTGGCAGGAGGATTCTTATCCACTGGGCACCAGGGAAGTCTGAGGGCACAGACTCTGGACACAGATTGTCCAGAGTTAAATCTGGGCTTTGCCACTTACTGAATGTGTGGCTCTGAGCGGGTTACTCAGCATCTCAGTGCCTTAACTTTCTCACCTGGAAAATGGGAGACTTTTAATGTTTCCTTCATAGGATTGTCACAAGGGTGCAAGCATTAATGCCCATAAAACACTTCGACTTTGGCCAGATACATAGTAAGTGCTCGGTAAATGCTAGCTCTTAGGGTTATACTGATGCAGAATCTTGAAAGAGAGTGAATCTTCACCAAAGGCGCCAAGGACCAGTTCAAATGGGACATGGTGCCTGGCGCTGGGTGGGAGTGCAGAAAGGAAGAACAGACCCAGAGAAAAGTGGATGGAATAACAGACATGTGAACTCTCAAGTACAGCAGACCGCGATTCGTTCTCACATACCTCTCAAAGACAGAGAGCAAAGTGTTTAATACTGGGAGGAAATCTGGAAGAGCTTCAAGGAGGAGGCAGATTTTGACTTGGACCTTGTTAGAAGCCCAGGACCATGTAGATGGATGAGGAGGCGACATTTTAAACAGAAGTAAGGATGTAAGAAGTCCTGGCATGTGAGTGGAGAGTCAGTTATGGAACAAAAGGAGGGAGGGAGGTATGGAAGTGGAGGAGGAACCCAGAATGCCCGGCAGGGTCCCGCGGGAACTTGGAAGTGTTTGCTTGGAGAGGTGGTCTGCCTGGGAGCAGAACAGGGTGTTTATGACAAAATCCTCCAGCCTGGGCCACGCTCCCCGCCACCTCGGCTCTGTGTTCAAGGCCCATGGGGGTCGCAGCCCCGTCTGCCACCACCTGGGTGGGCTTCCCTGCTTGGCACAGGATCACTGGCATCCCCCGCCCACACAGACCCCAGGAGAGAAAGCAATCACTCTGCTCAGACTTGATGCCTCTCCCAGGCCCTTTCCCTGAACAAAGCCAGTCTTTATAGCTTGGGCGCTCTAGGGTAGAGTTACCCGGGCTGTTTATGACTTGAGGTGGAGGATTTTCCTGGAGAGCAGAAGCCCCTGTCTGTCCTGTTTGAAAGCCATTTGGGTTTTTGGAAAGGGGCTGGGTGATGGCATCTGGCCCTTAAAAATACAGTGAAGATCCGAAGCTAGAAAGAATTCTGATGAAGTCGTTCCCCCTTTCAGAGAGCTGCTTAGGCCCTGGGACTCCAAGCTTTCACTAACATGGGAAGCCCACAGAGAAAGGCATTTTCAGTTGGAAACACCTGTCTTCCAGGACAGGGGAGACCGTGGTGCCCCAGCTCCAGGCCAGCCTGCTAGAAGCTTTTTATTTCCCACACTACCCACCAGTTTATGAGCTGCAAAAAAAAAAAAACAACCAAAACCCTCTTTCCATTTTAGGGGAAAGAAAATATAAGTATTCCCAGAAAAGTAGAGCTTATTAACTGTGGGAAACAGTTGATTACCTGGATATCCAGTGGATAGACAGACAGACATACACACATGTACATACATGTACTTACATAGCCCTGGTGGCACAGTGGTAAAGAATCCACCTGCCAGTGCAGGAGACACAGGAGACACAGGTTTGATCCCTGGGTTGGGAAGATCCTGTGGAGAAGGAAACGGCAACCCACTGCAGTCTTCTTGCCTGGGAAATCCCACGGACAAAGGAGCCTGGCGGGCTACAGTCCATGGGGTCACAAAGAGTCAGACACAACTGAGCGCGCACACATACTAGATCTCCCACACCCAACGCGGTAGGCATATCGCTCTGCACTGTACAGAGCAGACACAGAGTATTTCCATCTCTGTAGAAAGTTCTACTGGACTGCACTGCTCTACGCTCTTGCCAGAGCCCTGACTGTGCTTAGGTGCTCACCTTCCCACCTATTCTGGAAGGTGATGTGAGCTCCAGGCCCACCCAGGAGTGGGTATTCATTAGCTTAGGCCAATCTTGGTAACCCCCTGCCCAGTGATGGGTTTAGTCTGGGCCTGCGATGAGGGGGATTGTGCTGGGAGAAAGGGGGTGGCTTCTAAGAAGGCTTCCTCACTAATAAGCAGAGACACTGGCAGGAAGCACCCCTCCTTCCTAGAGCCCCATCCCACCTGCGTGAAACCCCTGAAGTGCCACCCATCCACCTTGCCACTTGCTGGCAGGGACACTGAGCCCTGAGTCCACCAGTACTTGGGTTGCTGGACTATTGGTTGTGTGACATCATACATTTTCCTTATGTTTCAGTTATAAATTGTTACTTGCAATCAAAATAATCCTAAAACATATAACAGTTCTTATTGAAAGAATTCACTAGCTACTGTCTGAACACCGAGTGGTGTGGATGACTCAGCCACAAGATGGACATTCATATGGGGAGGCAACTGCCGGGCTTCTGTCAAATGAAAGAACACTGAACCTGGAATGAGCAGAGCTAAGATCAAGACCTGAATCTGCTACTAACTCACTGTGTGACCTTGGACAAGTCAGAAAGTGTCTCTGAGTGTTAGTACTCTCATTTGTGAAATGGGGAGAATGAAACACCCTTCAGAGAAAAGGTGTGAGGTCTCAGGCAGTTATTACTATTGCTGATATTAATCATTCCTTTCCTCTATACAGCTGATAAATCATTTTTATTGTCTGATCATTAAAACCCTATTGATATAAGAATTACTGCCTTCATTACAGAGAAGAAAATACTAAGGCCCAGCGTGTCTTAAGCTTTGCCCAAGGCAGGATAGTTACGGAGCTGGGACTTGTCCCTCGTATCAAACCCTGGGCTCTGTCCACTCTCACCTGGGAGGGACTAAGAAGCATTCATTCACCTTTTAGAGTGAGTCAGCTTCAGACTGTGCAGCTGGTGGTCCTAGTTGAAACCAAGCCTCTAGGAAACAGGTCATGGTTGAGGGGGGAGGGGACAGAAACTTGAGAGGCCAGGAGACCTGGCTGTGTGTACAGAAGGCAGGCGGTGAACCAGCCCCGGTGCTACGGCAGGCTCAGGGTACACGGGCTGAGGGCTGGCACCTTCAGAGGTGACTGGTGCTGGGCAGGGCTCTGACCAAGGCCTCAGGACTGGGTTCAACTGCCAACTCTGTTCTTTCTAGCTGTGTGATCACAGGCAAGTCCCTTAGTCTCTCGGAGCCTTAGTCGCTTCAGTCGTGTCTGGCTCTTTGTGACCCTATGGACTGCAGCCTGCCAGGCTCCTCTGTCCATGGGATTCTCCAGACAAGAATCGTGGAGTGAGTTGCCTGGAGCCCTCCTCCAGGGGATTTTCCTGATGTGGGATGGATCCCACATCTCCTGTGTCTCCTACATTGCAGGCAGATTCTTTACCACTGAGCCACTGGGGAAGCCCCTGAGCCTCAGTGAACCCACTTGTAGATGAAAACAGTGATCCTGGCCCATTTGTGTTGATATTACACAGATAATATCATGAACATAAAAACAATTGCTTTAAGGAGGGGAAAGAACACTAAGAAAGAAGTCCTATATATAATCAGCCCTCCATATCCCCATCAGCCTATACCAAATTTTACATGAGGTACTTGAATAGCTGCAGATTTTGTACTCATGGGTGTCCTGGAAGCAATCCCCAATGCCCTTGTCTGCTGAAGGGCAATGGTATGTCATCAAAGCACAAGACCCCTTGTATGCTGCAGTCTGGGCCCTGGGGACTGGTCCCAGCACCAGGCGAAACAGTTTGCCTGGAAAACATTGACAAGAAACCAGAGCACACTGAAGGGCAGCTTGTTAAAAAAACAACATGGCGAGGCTGGGGGGTGGGGGCGTTAATGAGGTGTGATCCCCAAAGTGCAAGACCTGAGTGGATTCTGCAAAAAGCCTGCTGGCTTTGATCCCCCTTCTCCCATAAAATGTTGTTTCTGTTCTTGGCCCCTCGAATTCCTAGACTGACGAATCAGTCTGGGCTGCCCGTGGAATTTGAAAAGAATAAGTTTTCAAAAAACCACATTTGGGAACAATGGTTACCAGAAGTGTTTGAGTCGCAGAGAAAAAACAAATACCTTACTCCTGGCTGGCCCCAAATATCCTTCCACCTAATGCCTTCCACCGTGCTCCCTCCTAACAGGAGACATTCCATTTAATGAGGAGCTACTTCACCCTGTGCTCCTGAGCCATGAAAATAAAACACAACTGGGTGCAGCAGCTGTGCCCCAGCAGATTCCCCAAAACCCTTCCCTAGGGATCAGAATGGCCCCAGGGGATGGGGGCTGCTCTCTCCAACCCTGTTCCACCAGTGTCTGCTCAAGAGGAGCTTGCTACGCAGCAGGAATGGCAGTCAGCTGGCCTCTTGCCTACCTTGAGCATTTTGAAATGGTTAGACAAAGCTGTATATGTTCTTAGCTTTGTTTGTTTTTTAATTATTTATTTATTCATTTTCGGTTGCGCTTTGGGTCTGCATTGCTGCGAGGGCTTTCTCTGGCTGCCGTGTGCGGGCTTCTCATTGCTGTGGCTTCTCTTGTTGCGGAGCGCAGGCTGTGGGTGTGTGGGCTTCAGCAGTTGTGGCACACGGGCTTAGTACGGGCTTCTGTCAAATGAAAGAACACTGAACCTGGAATGAGCAGAGCTAAGATCAAGACCTGAATCTGCTACTAACTCACTGTGTGACCTTGGACAAGTCAGAAAGTGTCTCTGAGTGTTAGTACTCTCATTTGTGAAATGGGGAGAATGAAACACCCTTCAGAGAAAAGGTGTGAGGTCTCAGGCAGTTATTACTATTGCTGATATTAATCATTCCTTTCCTCTATACAGCTGATAAATCATTTTTATTGTCTGATCATTAAAACCCTATTGATATAAGAATTACTGCCTTCATTACAGAGAAGAAAATACTAAGGCCCAGCGTGTCTTAAGCTTTGCCCAAGGCAGGATAGTTACGGAGCTGGGACTTGTCCCTCGTATCAAACCCTGGGCTCTGTCCACTCTCACCTGGGAGGGACTAAGAAGCATTCATTCACCTTTTAGAGTGAGTCAGCTTCAGACTGTGCAGCTGGTGGTCCTAGTTGAAACCAAGCCTCTAGGAAACAGGTCATGGTTGAGTGGGGAGGGGACAGAAACTTGAGAGGCCAGGAGACCTGGCTGTGTGTACAGAAGGCAGGCGGTGAACCAGCCCCGGTGCTACGGCAGGCTCAGGGTACACGGGCTGAGGGCTGGCACCTTCAGAGGTGACTGGTGCTGGGCAGGGCTCTGACCAAGGCCTCAGGACTGGGTTCAACTGCCAACTCTGTTCTTTCTAGCTGTGTGATCACAGGCAAGTCCCTTAGTCTCTCGGAGCCTTAGTCGCTTCAGTCGTGTCTGGCTCTTTGTGACCCTATGGACTGCAGCCTGCCAGGCTCCTCTGTCCATGGGATTCTCCAGACAAGAATCGTGGAGTGAGTTGCCTGGTGCCCTCCTCCAGGGGATTTTCCTGATGTGGGATGGATCCCACATCTCTTGTGTCTCCTACATTGCAGGCAGATTCTTTACCACTGAGCCACTGGGGAAGCCCCTGAGCCTCAGTGAACCCACTTGTAGATGAAAACAGTGATCCTGGCCCATTTGTGTTGATATTACACAGATAATATCATGAACATAAAAACAATTGCTTTAAGGAGGGGAAAGAACACTAAGAAAGAAGTCCTATATATAATCAGCCCTCCATATCCCCATCAGCCTATACCAAATTTTACATGAGGTACTTGAATAGCTGCAGATTTTGTACTCATGGGTGTCCTGGAAGCAATCCCCAATGCCCTTGTCTGCTGAAGGGCAATGGTATGTCATCAAAGCACAAGACCCCTTGTATGCTGCAGTCTGGGCCCTGGGGACTGGTCCCAGCACCAGGCGAAACAGTTTGCCTGGAAAACATTGACAAGAAACCAGAGCACACTGAAGGGCAGCTTGTTAAAAAAACAACATGGCGAGGCTGGGGGGTGGGGGCGTTAATGAGGTGTGATCCCCAAAGTGCAAGACCTGAGTGGATTCTGCAAAAAGCCTGCTGGCTTTGATCCCCCTTCTCCCATAAAATGTTGTTTCTGTTCTTGGCCCCTCGAATTCCTAGACTGACGAATCAGTCTGGGCTGCCCGTGGAATTTGAAAAGAATAAGTTTTCAAAAAACCACATTTGGGAACAATGGTTACCAGAAGTGTTTGAGTCGCAGAGAAAAAACAAATACCTTACTCCTGGCTGGCCCCAAATATCCTTCCACCTAATGCCTTCCACCGTGCTCCCTCCTAACAGGAGACATTCCATTTAATGAGGAGCTACTTCACCCTGTGCTCCTGAGCCATGAAAATAAAACACAACTGGGTGCAGCAGCTGTGCCCCAGCAGATTCCCCAAAACCCTTCCCTAGGGATCAGAATGGCCCCAGGGGATGGGGGCTGCTCTCTCCAACCCTGTTCCACCAGTGTCTGCTCAAGAGGAGCTTGCTACGCAGCAGGAATGGCAGTCAGCTGGCCTCTTGCCTACCTTGAGCATTTTGAAATGGTTAGACAAAGCTGTATATGTTCTTAGCTTTGTTTGTTTTTTAATTATTTATTTATTCATTTTCGGTTGCGCTTTGGGTCTGCATTGCTGCGAGGGCTTTCTCTGGCTGCCGTGTGCGGGCTTCTCATTGCTGTGGCTTCTCTTGTTGCGGAGCGCAGGCTGTGGGTGTGTGGGCTTCAGCAGTTGTGGCACACGGGCTTAGTGGCACACGGGCTGTAGAATCTTCCCGGATCAGAGATCAAACCCGTGTCCCCTGCATTGGCCAGGCGGATCCTCAACCACTGGACCACCAAAGAAGTCCATATACATGCTTAGTTTAAAAAAGGCAAATAGTACTGTAAATTTTCTAGCAAAAACAGCAGTGTCCTGATTTTGAAAATGAGACAACCACTTTCAGCATTTTTTGGAGTGTGTGTATCTGTATGAAAGTGAAAGTGAAGTCGCTCAGTCATGTCTGACTCACTGCGACTCCATAGACTGCAGCCTACCTGGCTCCTCTGTCCATGGGATTTTCCAGGCAATAGTACTGGGGTGGATTGCCATTTCCTTCTCCAGGGGATCTTCCCAACCCAGGGCTCAAACCCGGGTCTCCCGTGTTGTAGATAGATGCTTGTATCTGTATCAGTCCAGTTCAGTTCAGTTCAGTCACTCAGTCATGTCCGACTTTTTGCGACCCCATGAACCACAGCACGCCAGGCCTCCCTATCAATCACCAACTCCCAGAGTTCACTCAAACACACGTCCATCGAGTCAGTGATGCCATGCAGCCATCTCATCCTCTGTCATCCCCTTCTCCTCTAGCCCTCAATTCCTTCCAGCATCAGGGTCTACAAGCATGCATACACAATTTTTACTTAATCTCTGTTCAGTATTGACACGATTTTAAGTGTATAAATAATATACAAAACAGATATCTTTCTTTCTTTTGAAGAGTTTTTGAGGGTTTTTTTGGAATCAATAATTGCTTCTCCTGGGCTTCTCTGGTGGGTTCAGTGGCAAAGAATCCTCCTGCCAATGCAAGAGACATAGGTTCAATCCCTGATCTGGAAAGATCCCACANTGTTCAGTATTGACACGATTTTAAGTGTATAAATAATATACAAAACAGATATCTTTCTTTCTTTTGAAGAGTTTTTGAGGGTTTTTTTGGAATCAATAATTGCTTCTCCTGGGCTTCTCTGGTGGGTTCAGTGGCAAAGAATCCTCCTGCCAATGCAAGAGACATAGGTTCAATCCCTGATCTGGAAAGATCCCACATGCTGCCGAGTGACTAAGGCCAGGTACCACAACTATTGAGCCTGTGCTCTAGAGCCTGGGAGCCACAGCTCCTGAAGCCCATGCATTCTAGAGCCCAGGCTCTGCAACAAGAGAAGCCACCGCAATAAGAAGTCTGCACGCCCCAACTCGAGAGTAGCTCCCGCTCACCACAGCCAGCGAAGGCCGGTGAACAGCAACAAAGCCCCAGCGCAGCCACAAATAAATCAAGTTATTAATTGCTTTTCCTTTTTCAGTTGTTTTCTTTCCATGAATCTACGATTAATTCAGCCCCTAACTTTCCATCAGAACCGTACACATTTTTCCATCACATTCAATACATCCTGTAAGCTTAGTTCTCACTTGCCGGAGCCAACCCCGCACCCCTGCCCCCTGCTGCAGCCTGGTTACAGCTGAGTCTGGGTGGATCTGCCATCTGGACAACAACCAGAACTAGCCGGGTAAGCAGGTTTGAGAACAATGCCTCGGTGAGCGCACTCTACGTGGTGGGGGCAGAGGGTGAGGGCCAGCAGAGGGTAGCTCAAGCAGCATGCTCTGCAGAAGAAATGGAAGGGGCTGGCTGAAAGTAGGGAGGTCGTGATGAATATCTGTGAGTCAGGCCTCTGGGAACAGAGAGCAGCAGGCATTCACTCTGACTGTGGAAATCAGAGAAGGCTTCCTGCTGAGGTGCCCTGTGAGCCTGGCCTCCGGCAGTTAAGATTTCAACATGCTAAGGAATGGGAAATCCCCAAGCGGTTTGGGGCAGTGGGAAGAGTAAAAGTAAAGGAGAGAGGAGACCTGAAAGTGAATTGTAAGGAGTGGTCGTGTGTTGCCAGGGCATGAAATGTGTGAAAGGATGCGCTGGAAATGAGACTGGCGGGGTGAGAACTGGCCAGGATGGAGAGGGTCAGGGCAGCGGTGCACACGCGGGTGCCGAGGAGTGTGTGCCCGCAGCGGTCACATGTGATCTCAGCTGTTCCGTTCTAACAGCCTTGTAGCCCTAACAAGGAATATGCGCTTTATTCTTTGCTAAAATGCAGCCGCTGAATAGCAAGGTTTTGAATAAGAGTGTCCCTCTGCTGTGGGACAGGACGAGCAAGCAGAGACCTGAGTGGAGAATTCAGGGACCGGAGAATGGCCAGAGCTGGGAGCTGGAGGAGAGGTGTGTGCAAGAAATGCATTCTTTTCTTTTTAAATATTCATTTATCTATTCGTTTGGCTGTGTCAGGTCTTAGCTGTGGCTCGAGGGATCTTCATTTCGCCGAGGGCTTCTCTCTAGTGGGGCCCACAGACTCCAGAACTCCTGGGCTCAGCAGTTGTGGCACATGGGCTCATTTGCTCTATGGCATGTGGGATCTTAGTTCCCCTGACCAGGGACAGAACCCATGTCCCCTGCATTGGAAGGCAGATTCCTAACCCCTGGACCACCAAGAAAGCCCCCAGAAATGTGTTATTATTTTCTAGAAGTCTGTCATTTAACACAGTATCCTCAGAACCTAGATGGGTGTGAGCATGCAGTGGATGTTGGTGAATATCTGATGAGTAAAGGCATGAATCTCCCTAGGCCCACAGTTCAGCCTCTGCCCCGGGAAGTGGACCTTCCTTGCCCCCCTCATACCCACAGATCCACTGACTTCTGACCATTCCCAAGGGCTGGGACTCTCTGTCATCTGTTGCTCCCTTACCTACCCCACAGGGACATCTTATCTTCTTTTCTGGCAACTTCTCCTCTGAAAGTTTAGGCTTTCTCAGACCCTGAAAAGGAGCTTGTTTCAAATCCACTCCTCTTTCATCCCTGCAAACATCTCTGAAGAAGGGGAGCCCCAGAGCCCAGCTTTGGTCCCAGACTGGAAGAAACTTGATGTGAAAAATAGAAACGCAGGGAGATGGCATCTCACAAAAGGCCCTTCATACCTTGCCCTGTGCCTGGCGTATGGCAGGTCCTCAGACCATGCTGTTGGTATCAGGAGTCATTGCTAAGTGCTCCCTGGGGTCAACCAAGGGGCTGGCCATGGGCAGGATGCTGTGGGACCCTCCCTCCTCTCCCAGTTGGTGGGCAGCAGAGCACGAGGAATGATGTCGGGTCAAGATCTCCACTCTGAGTACTCTGCATGTTCAACGCCCCGCCAGGCCCCAGGGAGACAGGCTGTGAGGTCACCTCTGGCACAGGCATCCTCCTCCACATTCTCCTTTTCTTGAGTCAAAGCAACCCGTGATTTGACCTCCAGGGAAAAGTAAAGAGTAACGTTGAAAACAGCCTGAAGGGCAGGAGGAAAGAGGTCTGCCTGAGTAACTGATGGGGATGTACGATGGAAGCTTTAGAGACACCGTATCTCTGCTTTCTGCAGCTTACTACTTTTGTAGTACTTTTGTGTGACCTTGCGTAGGTTACAGACCTCTGAGTCTCAGTTTTCTCATGTGTACATTGAGAATCATGGTCCCTAACTTGGGTAGTTGTGAGGTTGGAAGTGAACAGTCCTCATCCATCAACTGTGTTTTTACTGGCCTGCAGCAAGGTGAAAAGAGCAATGGAGACTAAGCCTTCAGAACCGTTTATAGACTTTGAAATTGCCTGACATCCAAGCTCATGACCAGGGGACTTGCCTCACTGAACAGGGTGTGGACCATAATATTGATCTTCATCGGACTGGAAATACATTATAAGACTAAAAACAAAACCCTGGTCCTATCACCACCGATAGTTTGGTAAGCACTGTTGTAAAGAGCATGGCCTCCCAGTACATGAACTGGGGAAGACCCCAGCAGCACTGGGATGGTATACTGCCCCTGGCCCCAGCTGCCCAAGTTGGACTGTGGCAGCCTCCCCCTTCCTTTCCTGAGGTGTCCTCCATGCCTGGCACTGGCCCCAGGGATGGATCATCGCCTTGACTTGTGCCTCCAGCTCAACCCTCACACTCCAGCAGCCGTCAAATCCTGTCTCACCTACTGCCTGCGTGTCCCTCGTTTCTGTCCCCTTCCCTTCAGCCACTCTGCCACTAGCAGAGCACAGGTCTTCACCATCACAGATGCTGTGGTCCTCGCCACTCAACTCTGCTGCCTGAAGAGGGAGTTTCTAATTTATTTAAATAAATATATGAAATTTGAGAATAGTTTCAGGTTTACGGGAAAGCTGCAAAGGTAGTAGAAAGAGCTCCATATACCTTCCAGTGCCATACAGAAGCCGGCACATAAAAGGCACACACGAATTGAATTTTATTTAAAAGCTCCCATCACTCTGCCAAGGTTTTTAGCATTTGTAAAGAGGACCCATGGGTCTTCCCAGATGGCTCATGGGTAAAGAATTTGCTTGCCAATGCAGGAGACATGGGTTCAATCCCTGGGTCAGGAAGATCCCCTGGAGAAGGAAACGGTAACCCGCTCCAGTATTCTTGCTTGAAGAGCCTGGTGGGCTAGAGTCCATGGGGTGGCAAAGAGTCGGGCACGACTTAGTGACAATAATAGCAACAAAGAGGACAAGCCGCACACCACCCCTCCCCTCCAAACGCATAAAAAGCTATGCTGGACTCAATGGACTCAATCACAAACGGCGGAATTTCCAGCAGCAGCAGGAGAGGTATTTGGGAACAGACATTTCTTGTCTGCACTTCTAGGGTCACACCTGTCTGACTATTAACACTGGCCACAGAGTCCTTGAGTCCAGCTCCCTGGAGAATTCCTCACCTGCTCCACATCACACTACTAGATTTGATTCCCATATTCCCATATTGTCTCTGGGGCAAAACCACCCAGCCAATCTAGAAGTCAGCTTTGGGGACTGACACACAGGCCCCATTTGGGCAGATACAGCAGGCAGGGTTTCCAACCACAAAGGCACATTGCTGTCACATCAGTCATCACATATGAACCATGGAGGAGCCCGTAGACAATATCCCAGTGGACAGATGGGGAAACTGAGGCCCAGAGAACAGGCAGGGCTTGCCCACTGTCAGTCATCATTCATTTGTTTGTTTATTTATTCACTCAGTCATTAAACACTGGAGGAATAGCTTCTACAAACCAGATCCCATGCTGTTGGAGAGAAAATGATGACTGTGATTCCACAGTTTTTTAAAAAAAGCAGCCCAGGCCCAGTGGTGCAGGGACATCCCCAGAATCCTTCCAGGCAGTTGTACCCCCATGCTAGAGGCAGAGCGACTTGGCACTGTGGAAGACCCGAGAACAGCTCTGGCCAATCCGTTTGGAGGCTGAATCCCCACAGGCACCATGCCTTCCAGTTAAAGCTCTGTCTCCTTATTAGTAAGGGGTCTAGTTGTCCTTTCTCTGTTGCCCAATCCACTCTGTGACTTTGTGGATTCTCTCCCCCAGGTCAATTTCACTCACCCCTGGAACTCTGGCACCTAGAACAGTGCCCGGCACATGAGAGGGGGCTCAATGAATATTCACCAAACAAATGTAAATACCCCAGAAACCTGAAAGCACAATACAGATACCAGGACTAGCAGTGCTATGGTTGGGAAGGGTTCAGGCACTGAAGTTACCAGGGAGGGCTTGGGTTCAAACAGCCCAGCTTCTGGCTAGACAACAAGCTAGGTGGCTTAGCACCAGCCTCTTCCCTTCTGTGAGCCTGTTTCCTCCTCTGCCTCACAAGATCCCATAAGCCAGCCCATCATAGAACGCTGGGTTCTTCCTGTGCCTGCCACACAAAGGCTCATCTAGTCAAGCAACGTGGTTGTGTTTGTCTTCTGTCATTTAGTTTGTTTTTACAAAGACGGGCAACTGGATGCTAGGGAACGAGAACAGGCTCAGAGAGCAGACTCCAACCTGGAGCTCTCTGAAAATTCACTGTTGCCATCAGCCACTGAGATCAGGGGATCATTTGTTCCCACCGTACCTCCTAGTCTAGCCTGATGTCATTTAGTTTGTTTTTACAAAGACGGGCAACTGGATGCTAGGGAACGAGAACAGGCTCAGAGAGCAGACTCCAACCTGGAGCTCTCTGAAAATTCACTGTTGCCATCAGCCACTGAGATCAGGGGATCATTTGTTCCCACCGTACCTCCTAGTCTAGCCTGACGCATACAGAGCCCCTTTGGGAATCTGATGCCCATGCATCTGATTCCCTTTGGGAATCTGATGCCCATGCTATGACTTTAACCCTTGTTTTTGCCGGTTTTGTTATTATAATCACACATAATGGCCTGCCTCAGAGAACCCTGCCCCCTCTGCCTAACCCTCAAACTAAGGAGCCTTTGTTTAGCTCACAGGGGGACAATCTGACCCTGCCCACCTATGAATGACTGTCAAGAAAAGAGAGTAACACATCTCCCTGAGGCTTGCCATTTTAGGACATATTTGCAAGAACTAAATGGTCTTTATATTTTGTTCCCTCACCTCCCCCCACCTCTGATCCGTAAAAGAACCTGACATCCAGGGCCCAACAAGATGATTATTTTCAGACATTAGTTTGCCATCTTCTCCTTCCACCAGCTTTCCAAATAAAGTCGTATTCCTTGCCTTGACACCTCGTCTCTTGGATTCATCGGCTTGTCGTGCAGCAAGCAGAGCAAGCTTGGACCCAGTAACAATGAAAGCTTGGGCCACGAGAAAACTGCATATTCTTTCAAAATTTAGTATCTTTCAACTTCAATGTCAAAAGACTTCATCTAAAAATAAGGGAGATATATCTATATGTACATTGGAGAAGGAAATGGCAACCCACTCCAGTACTCTTGCCAGGAGAATGCCATGGGCAGAGGAGCCTGGTGGTTCACAAAGCATGGGGTTGCAAAGAGTTGGACATGACTGAAACAAATGAGCACTCACACTTATGTACACATGTAGCCGATTCATTTTACCCTACTGTACAAACTAGCACAGCATTGCAAAGCAGCTTTGTGCTGTGTTAGTAGCCCAGTCATGTCCGACTCTTTGCAACCCCAAGGACTGTTGTCCACCAAGCTCCTCAGTCCCTGAAATTCTCCAGGCAAGAATACTGGAGTGGGTTGCCATTCCCTTCTCCAACTATCAGTTCAGTTCAGTCACACAGTCATTTCTCTTTTCAACCCTGTGGACTGAAGCACTCCAGGCTTCCCTGTCCATCACCAGCTCTCCTCCAATAAAATTTATTTTTAAAAAATTTTCACCTGTTTCTAAGATCTTTGAAGCCATGTAGCTTTCTCTTCCCAGCCTTGGAATCTGGGGCATCTGGGTGTGAATGATGCTGGGTGAGGGGTCATGAAGGTTCAAGAGGTTAATATGGCAGAAGCAGACAGTCCTTGTCACCATGGAGCAAGTCTTGGGTCGCACAAATGAGTCAGGAGCTGGGGGAGAGAGCTTGAATCCAAACTTAGTCTTTTTGGATGCTTTCTTGAGTGTGAGCTTGTTTTCAGAGGCTTTCATGAGCCTGAGCTTGTGTTTTGAATGCTTTCTGCTGCCAGCTACAAAATAGCCCCTCCTAGTGTGACAAAGTGTTTCTATCAAAGGGCTGCAGAAGAAGGGGTGCTTGTTGCCATTGTGAGCAAACACTGCATAAACAATCAGCTCACATGTGTGTGCATCCCAGAGCATGTGACTGATGGCCTGGAGGTGGCTCAGGCTATGAGGTAGAGGGAAAGGCATTTTGAGGTCAATGGAAACTTCACTTGAAGGGCACCTCCATAGGTGGGAATAGGGGAGAGGATCATTGTCAAGGCCACATACCCAAGCTGAGGGTCACTAGTGCCGGATGGAGCAGGGAACAGGAGGGGCTTCACACCCCAAAGAGTCCGCCTCTCAGCTTGACTCACATTTGGAGCCTCTCCTGGATCATACATTCCCCTCTAGCTGAAAGGCCAAACTGTTCCAAGGCCAAGTGGTGAGTTCAGACAGCTGCCCAGAGATGTCTTTGGCCACTCAAGGGTGTGACTTGAAAGTGGTCAGTTGGGGGTGAAGGAAGGACCTCAGCCTGGGGTCAGGACTCTTGGTTCAAATCCCGGCCTCACCATCAGCCACCTGCATGACCCAAGGCTCGGTCTCCCCTCTCTGGGCACCTTGTTTGCTGGACATTGAAGGTGCTCTCTGAGCTCTGAAGGGCCTCACACAGAGGTCTCTCCAGCTCAGCGTCAGGGCTGGCTATTCCGGCACTGGCAAGGAGCTCGATCACTTCCTTCTGTCAGGGGCTCAGTCCCCGGGCAAGGGCCACAGGAAACCTCCGTGCTCCCGAGTATCCCCCACTGGTCATTTTAGTTTCAGGGTAGGAAGAGAAGACCAGTCACCTGCAATCACAGCAGCACAGAAAGACCTGCAGTGCCTCCTTTAGTGCCAAATGCCCCCAGGCAAAGCCACTCCTGCAGTTACCAGTTATGTCCCCTCTCACTGGAACTGATGATAGACCCTTCCCAAGAGCCAGCTGGCAGGGAACAGATTCAGGTAAAAAGGAGGAAGAGACTTGAGTATCTAGAGGATGGGCACAAATTTGTGTGGGAGCCTGACAAGATGAATAATAGCAAACACTTATACATCCTGCGTTACGTGCCAGGCACTGTTCTAAGCAGTTGATACAGATATGGATGTGAATTTACTCATTTAATTCTGACAACAGTCCTATAGTGTAGGTGTTTCTGTTAGGTCCATACCATTTCTGTCCTTTATCAAGCCCATCTTTGCATGAAATATTCCCTTGGTATCTCTAATTTTCTTGAAGAGATCTCTAGTCTTTCCCATTCTGTTCTTTTCCCCTGTTTCTTTACATTGATCACTTTGACTGTGTGGATCACAATAAACTGTGGAAAATTCTGAGAGAGATGGGAATATCAGACCACCTGACCTGCCTCTTGAGAAATCTGTATGCAGGTCAGGAAGCAACAGTTCGAACTGGACATGGAACAACAGACTGGTTCCAAATAGGAAAAGGAGTACGTCAAGGCTGTATATTGTCACCCTGCTTATTTAACTTCTATGCAGAGTACATCATGAGAAACGCTGGACTGGAAGAAACACAAGCTGG
>SJYT01033678.1:141194-194344 GCA_006410635.1 Cephalophus harveyi
GGAGAGTGAAAAAGTTGGCCTAAAGCTCAACATTCAGAAAATGAAGATCATGGCATCCAGTCCCATCACTCCATGGCAAATAGATTGGGAAACAGTGTCAGACTTTATTTTTTTGGGCTCCAGAATCACTGCAGATGGTGACTGCAGCCATGAAATTAAAAGATGCTTACTCCTTGGAAGAAAAGCTATGACCCACCTAGATAGCATATTCAAAAGCAGAGACATTACTTTGCCGACTAAAGTCCGTCTAGTCAATCCTATGGTTTTTCCTGTGGTCATGTATGGATGTGAGAGTTGGACTGTGAAGAAGGCTGAGTGCCGAAGAATTGATGCTTTTGAACTGTGGTGTTGGAGAAGACTCTTGAGAGTCCCTTGGACTGCAAGGAGATCCAACCAGTCCATTCTGAAGGAGATCAACCCTGGGATTTCTTTGGAAGGAATGATCCTAAAGCTGAAACTCCAGTACTTTGGCCACCTCATGAGAATAGTTGACTCATTGGAAAAAATTCTGATGCTGGGAAGGATTGGGGGCAGGAGGAGAAGGGAACGACCAAGAATGAGATGGCTGGATGGCATCACTGACTCGATGGACATGAGTCTGAGTGAAGTCCGGGAGATAGTGATGTACAGGGAGGCCTAGCGTGCTGCAATTCATGGGGTCGCAAAGAGTTGGACATGACTGAGTGACTGAACTGAACTGAACTGATAATTTACTTCATTGTGCACAAGCTTATTTAGGTCCCATTTGTTTATTTTTCTTTTATTTCCAATACTCTGGGAGGTGGGTCATAGAGGATGCTGCTGTGATTTATGTCAGAGAGTGTTTGGCCTATGTTTTCCTCTAGGAGTTTTGTAGTTTCTGATCTTACATTTAGATCCTTAATCCATTTTGAGTTTATTTTTGTATATGGTGTTAGAAAGTGTTCTAATTTTATTCTTTTACAGGTGGTTGACCATTTTTCCCAGCACCACTTGTTAGAAAGGTTGTCTTTTCTCCATTGTATATTCTTGCCTCCTTTGTCAAGATGAGGTGTCCATTAGTGCATGGATGTATCTCTAGGCTTTCTATTTTGTTCCATTGATCTACATTTCTGTCTTTGTGCTAGTACCATACTGTCTTGATGACTATTGCTTTGTAGTAGAGCCTGAAGTCAGGCAGGTTGAATTCTCCAGTTCCAATCTTCTTTCTCAAGATTGTGTTGCNTTGTATATTCTTGCCTCCTTTGTCAAGATGAGGTGTCCATTAGTGCATGGATGTATCTCTAGGCTTTCTATTTTGTTCCATTGATCTACATTTCTGTCTTTGTGCTAGTACCATACTGTCTTGATGACTATTGCTTTGTAGTAGAGCCTGAAGTCAGGCAGGTTGAATTCTCCAGTTCCAATCTTCTTTCTCAAGATTGTGTTGCCTACTTGAGGGTTTTCTGTATTTCCATATAAATTGTGAAATTATTTGTTCTAGTTCTGTGAAAAATACCGTTGGTAGCTTTATAGAGATTGCATTGAATCTATAGATTGCTTTCTGTAGTATACTCATTTTCACTATATTGATTGTTCAGATCTATGAATATGGTATATTTCTCCATCTATTTGTTTCAGCTTTGATTTCTTTCATCAGTGTTTTATAGTTTTATACATATATGTCTTTTGTTTCTTTAGGTAGATTTATTCCTAAGCATTCTACTCTTTTTGCCTCAATGGTGAATGGATTGCTTCCCTAACTTCTGTTTTTGTTTTCTCATTGTTTGTGTATAGGAATGAAAGGGATTTCTGTGTATTAATTTTATATCCTGCAACTTTACTGTATTCATTTATTAGCTCTAGTAGTTTTCTGGCAGTGTCTTTGGATTTTCAATGTAGAGGATCATGTCATCTGCAAACAATGAGAACTTTACTTCTTTTCCAATCTGGATTCCTTTTATTTCTTTTCTTCTCTGATTTCTGTGCCTAAAACTTCCAAAACTATGTTGAATCATAGTGGTGAGAATGGATTTAGATCTTTAATCCATTTTGAGTTTATTTTTGTGTATGGTGTTAGAAAGTGTTCTAGTTTCATTCTTTTACAAGTGGTTGACCAGTTTTCCCAGCATTGCTTGTTAAGGAGATTGTCTTTAATCCATTGTATATTCTTGCCTCCTTTTTCAAAGATAAGGTGTCCATAGGTGTGTGGATTTATCTCTGGGCTTTCTATTTTGTTCCATTGATCTATATTTCTGTCTTTGTGCCAATATCATATTGTATTGATGACTGTGGCCTTGTAGTAGAGCCTGAAGTCATGCAGGATGATTCCTCCAGTTCCATTCTTCTTTCTCAAGACTGCTTTGGCTATTCTAGGTTTTTTGTATTTCCATACAAATTGTAAAATTCTCGCTGTTTGCCAATGACGTGATCCTCTACATAGAAAACCCTAAAGATGCCAACAGAAAATTGCTGGAACTAATCAATGAATATAGTAAAGTTGCAGGATATAAAATCAGCACACAGAAATCCCTTGCATTCCTATACACTAATAATGAGAAAATAGAAAGAGAAACTAAAGTGACAATTCCATTCACCATTGCAATGAAAAGAATAAAATGCTTAGGAATATATCTACTTAAAGAAACTAAAGACCTATATGCAGAAAACTATAAAACACTGGTGAAAGAAATCAAAGAAGACACTAATAGATGGAGAAATATACCATGTTCATGGACTGGAAGAATCAATATAGTGAAAATGAGAATACTACCCAAAGCAATCTATATGTTCAATACAATCCCTAGCAAGCTACCAACGGTATTTTTCACAGAGCTAGAACAAATAATTTCACAATTTGTATGAAGATAATCATATGGTTTTATCCTTCAATTTGTTAATGTACTTTAGTTTGTTGGAAGATTTTTTATTGTAGTTTAGATTTCCATGTTTGTGTTGGATCTGTTAAGATTTTGTATTTCTTCCTGGTTCAGTTTTGGAAGGTTATGGACTTCATCCATTTCTTCCAAGATGTCCATTTAAATAGTTGCTGATAGCAGTCTCTTATGATCCTTTGTATTTCTGTGTTGTCTGTTGTGATTTCTCCATTTTCTTTTCTAATTTTGTTGATTTTATTCTTCTCCCTTTTTTTCTTGATGAGTCTGGCTAACTGTTTGTCTATTTGATTTATCTTCTCAAAGAATCAGCTTTTAGTTTTGTTGATTTTTGCTATAGTTTCCTTTATTTCTTTTTCATTTATTTCTGCCCTAATTTTTATGGCTTATTTCCTGCTACTAACTCTAGGGTTCTTAATTTCTTCTTTTTCTAGTTGCTTTAGGTGTAAAGTTTAGTGATTTATTTGATTTTTCTCTTGATTATTGAGATAAGCTTGTATTGCTCTGAACCTCCCCCTTAGCACTACTTTTCCTGAATTCCATAGTTTTTGGATTTTCGTGTTCTCATTTTCATCTGTTTCTATGCATATTTTGATGTCTTTTTTTTTAATTTCTTCTGTAATTTGTTGGTTATTCAGAAGTGTGTGTGTCCATATGTTTGTATTTGTAATAGTTTTTTTCCCTTTAGTTGACATCTAATTTTACCACATTATGTTCAGAAAAGATGCTTGAAATGATTTCAATTTTGTTTTTTTAATCTACCAAGGCTAGATTTATGGTCCAGGATGTGATTTTTGAAATTCAAGTTAATTTAAACTTGACCATGGCTATTCACTGTGGCAAAATTGTTTAGTTAAAATGGGATATATCTGACATGCCAAGACCTAAATATTGACATGTGGCCCTCTGTAGAAGACTTTTCCTTGTCCTAGAATTATCACTGTTTTCATAAACTGATCTGTTATTAAAGTTATTCAGAATTCTCAGTCAAATTCTGGTACAGTTATTGGTGCATTAAACTAAATAAAAAAACTGGTCCTTATAAATATTTATGATGCAATATTTATGATACAATATATGAATACTTATTATCATGTGATCTTTGTTGGGCTTAATTTTAAGAAGTAAATGTAATTTTATAGGTTGAAATACCTAATTGATTAAAAATGTAATGATAGCTTATTCTTAGACTTTTTGGATTTTTTAAATGGGATCTTGATTAAAAGAAGCTGAGTGATAATTTCAATGAAGGAGAAAATAAGTTGCAAAATTTTAATTGTTGGGAAAGCTGAGTGATATTTATTATTAGTAGAGACATTAAAGGATCAAAATACTTTCTCCACAATAACATTTAAATCTTTGAAAATTTTATTTAATTTAACATGTATGTAGAACAGTACATGAATCAATAAAGGTGAATGATTTTTTTTTAACTGAATGCACAGATGTAACTAACAACCAGATTAAAAACAAGATACAGATTCCTACCTTCACTCCAGAATCTCCTCTTCTGTGTCCTTCCAGTCACAAAGCAAGCCATACAGCATGTAATTATTCTTCATACTTCTAAGAGTTTACGAAAAGATGATACATTTTTTAAAAAACATAAATTATTCCAAATATTCTTCTAAAATATTGGTGCTCCTAGGGAATAACTTACTTTAATTTTTGTCTGTGTCACCATAGAGAAATTAGAAGATGAAATATTCAGAGCATGAATAATCATACATTGTTGTAATAACAGGTCACATATTCCCAGACCCCTGAGTTGTTAAATTATAAACAAAAAGCAATTTGGCACAATCAAATAAAGTTGGTACTATTTAATTTTAACCATGAGTTTTTCTTCAAAATGGCTTTATGCTTATCACTCCTAATTCTTACTGTCTGTGGAGTAATAAATACACCTAATGTATGTGTGAAGATCCTTATTGAGAAAATGCCGTTTCTTTTTACTGACCTCAGCTTCACATTACTACTCACACATGTCTCTGACATATATCTGTCTTGGAGATACTACTGATTTCAGATATTGCAATTCCAGATCACTGTGATAAAATGAATACTGCAAAAATGTGAATCAATTTTTTTGCTTCCCAGTGTATATAAAGTTATGTTTACTTTATACTATAGTCTATATAGAGAGTCCCTTGGACTGCAAGCAGATCCAAACAGTCAATCCTAAAGGAAATCAATCCTGAATACTCATTGGAAGGACTGATGGTGAAGCTGAAGCTCCAATACTTTGGCCATTTGATGCAAAGAACTGGAAAAGACCCTGATGCTGGGAAAGATTGAAGGCAGGAAGTGAATGGGGTGACAGAGTATGAGACGGTTGGATGGCATCACCAGATCGATGGACATGAGTTGAGCAAGCTCCAGGAGTTGGTGATGAACAAGGAAGCATGGTGTGCTGCATTCCATGGGGTTGCAAAGAGTCAGACGTGACTGAGTGACTGAACTGATACTGAACTGATAGTCTATTAAGTGTGCAATACCATTATGTCTAAAACAAACATACCTTAAAAAGTTCTTTATTGCTAAAAAATTGCTAACTATCATCTGAACCTTCAACAAGCTGCAATCATTTGCTAGCTGAAGGTCCTGCCCAATGTTGACTGCTGTCTGATTAGGATGGGGGTTACTGAAAGTTTGAGTGGCTGCAGCAATTATTTAAAATCAGACAACAGTGAAGTTTGATGCATTGATTGATTCTTCCTTTCACTTGAATGCTTATGGGCAGGATTATTAATTGACCCAATTTTAATACTGTTGTGTCTCAGGGATTAGGGAGGCCTGAGGAGAGGGAAGGAGGTAGGAAAACAGCCAGCTGGTAGAGCAGTCAAAACTTACAATGTTTATCCATTTATGTTCACCACCTTATGTGGGTGTGATTTGTGGCACCCCAAAACAATTACAATAGTAACATCAAAGATCTCTGATCATAGATCACCATAAAAATATTATAATAATGAAAAGTTAGAAATATTGTGAGAATCATGAAAATGTGCCAGGGAGACAAAAAATGAGCAAATGTTTTTGGATAAATGGTGCTGGTGGACTTGCTCAATGCAGAGCTGCCATAAATCTTCAATGTGTAAAAAGCAGAACATCTTCAAAGAGCAACAAAGAGCAAGTTGCAATGTTTCACAGTTAAGTAAATGTTCACTCCAACCATCAGCCTAACATATAATCAATTTTCATCATGCGTATGCAATGATCTTTGTTTTTCCACAAAAGATAAAAATAAAAACTAATTTCACTTGCCTTTAAATATATTACTAAATTTTTTACACTTACTCTTAAAAGTAAAATTTCTACCTTTTAAACTCCCCTTATTGTATACCTTAATGAATTGGTATGATTGCAATCACATATATTCTGAAAACCTTACACTGACCTAAAGATCAGCACTCATCTCATTCAGAGGACCCAGCAATACTTCTAAAACTAATTAAAACTAGAGACTCGACCTTGAATATTTGCATATTATCCCTAAACTATATCAATCCTGTGTTTTTGGCTGGATTAATTTAACACTGTTTAAAAGAAAAAAGAAAAAGAAAGAAGTAAATAAACAAGCTCCCAGTTAGTGGTAAGTAGAATAATCACTTAGGTTAGATTTATGTAAGTAAAGAAAAATAAAAATAAGAAAAATGTTTCTAAATAATTCATCATAAAAAAATGAATCCATTTAGGTAGACATAGTTATGCAAATATGTCCTAGGAATTTTAAGAAATATCTAATGTAAAGTATTTCAATACCTGCTTACATCTTGGTGTACATTGAACCTCACCATGCACATTACCTTAGATATTCTAGCAGAGTGAAAACTCCACTGTAGACAAAATAGAGCATTGCACACCGAGGTTTATACATATGACAGGCAGAGGCATAGTAATCCAATCTTTGTCTTAAAGAAAGCACTGAGTGAATTTATATTAATCCTATAGTCACATGATCCAGAGACTCTCACTCATGAAAAGAAGTACACTGGTGTTGGGAGTAGTAGTATGAATTCCAGGGCACAATTTATATAAGAACATTTATTTATGCAATAGGCAAAGTAAACTTCGACAAAATCACCTTGCATGATTCAAATATAATAAAGAGATTCAGTTCAGTTCAGTTCAGTCGCTCAGTCGTATCTGACTCTTTTGAGTCTCAAATGGGAAGGTTTTTATTTTACTTTTTTATTTTTAATTGAAGTATAGTTAATTTACAATGTTATGTTAGTTTTGGTTGTACAACAAGTGATTCAGATTCCTTTCCATTATAGGTCATTGCAAGACATTGAGTGTAGTTCTCTGTGCTATACAGTAGGTTCTTGCTGTTTATTTTATACATAGTAGTGTTTATATGTTAACTCCATATTCCTAAATTTTCCTCTTCCCTTCCACCTTTCCCATTTCACCTTTGGTAATTATAAGTTTGTTTTCTATGTCTGTTAGTCTATTTATGCTTTGTAAATAAGTTTATTTGTGCAATTTTTTTTAGTTTCACTTAGATTGTAATATCACATCATAGTATTTGTCTTCATCTAACTTACTTCATTTAGTATGTTAATCTCTAGGACCATCCATGTTTCTATAAATGACATCATTTCATTTTCAGTAGCTGAGTAATATTCCATTGCATATATTTGTCAGTGAACATTTAGGTTAATTCCATGTCTTGGCTAATGTAAATAATGCTGCTATGGACATTGGGGCTCAAGTATCAATATATTTTCTAATAAGAGTGTTTATCTTTTCTGGATATATGCTCAGGAAGAGATTACTTTATCATATGGTAAGTCTATGTTTATTTCATTTTTAGGAACCCCCATATAATTCTCCATAGTGCCTGCATCAATTTATATTCCTACCAACTGTAAAAGAGGGTTCCCTTTTCTTCATGCTCTCTCCAGCATTTATTATTTGTAGACTTTTTGATGAAGGTAATTCTGAATGACTGAGGCGATATCTCATTCCAGTTTTGATCTGATTTTCTCTAATAATCAACAATGCAGAAAATCTTTTCATGTGCCTCTTTTACATCTGTATATCTTCTTTTGAGAAATGTCTATTTAGGTTTTCTGCCTATTTATTTATTTATTCTTATATTAAATTCTATTAGCAATTTGTATATTTTGGAAATCACCCTTGTTGGTCACATCATCTGAAAATATTTTCTTCCATTCTGTAGATTGCTTTTCATTTTGTTCATAGTTTCCTTTTGCAAAATATTTTAAGCTTAATTAGATTACATCAAATGATAAAAGTTTAAGGGTATTATTATTACTTCAGCATTACTGAAATGATTGCACCAAAGTGAACTAGATTTTTATAGTTATTAAAACATTTCCTTAAACTTTGCAGAACTCTCCTTTGAAATCTATTCTGAGTAATTTGTAAACATATCAAAGCAATCAATCTATAAAATTCCAACTATTCGTGGATTAGATGTTTTAAAAATCAATATTTTCAGTTATTTTTCAGTGGCTGTAATTAAATTGCTCAGTTCAGTTCAGTCACTCAGTCGTGTCTGACTCTCTGTGACCCCATGAATCGCAGCATGCCAGGCCTCTCTTTCCATCACCAACTCGCAGAGTTCACTCAGATTCACGTTCATCAAGTCCGTGATGCCAGCCAGCTATCTCATCCTCTGTCATCCCCTTCTCCTCCTGCCCCCAATCCCTCCCAGCATCAGAGTCTTTTCCAATGAGTCAACTCTTCTCATGAGGTGGCCAAAGTACTGGAGTTTCAGCTTTAGCATCATTCCTTCCAAAGAAATCCCAGGGTTGATCTCCTTCAGAATGGACTGGTTGGATCTCCTTGCAGTCCAAGGGACTCTCAAGAGTCTTCTCCAACACCACAGTTCAAAAGCATCAATTCTGCGACACTCAGCCTTCTTCACAGTCCAACTCTCACATCCATACCTGGCCACAGGAAAAACCATAGTCTTGACTAGACGGACCTTAGTCAGTAAAGTAAGGTCTCTGCTTTTGAATATGCTATCTAGGTTGATCATAACTTTTCTTCCAAGGAGTAAACGTCTTTTAATCTCATGGCTGCAGTCACCATCAGCAGTGATTTTGGAGTCCCCCAGAATAGTCTGACACTGCTTCCCCTGTTTCCCCATCTATTTCCCATGAAGTGATGGGACCGGATGCCATGATCTTCGTTTTCTGAATGGTGAGCTTTAAGCCAACTTTTTCACTCTCCACTTTCACTTTCATCAAGAGGCTTTTTAGTTTCTCTTCACTTTCTGCCATAAGGGTGGTGTCAACCTATGTACAAAAAGGTGACAAGAGATTAGGAAAACAAGATATAGATGTGACAATGTATTTTATGAAATATATAATGTAAAGTATATTTGAACTCAAACACTTAATTATCAGTTCATTTTGCCAAACTTTTGGTCATATTGATCATCTAAAATGGCAAAGCACAACGAGTTTAAGTTAGGTGGAAGAATAAACCCTCTGGAGTCAACAATTCACAATAGCAGTTAATTTTTTTTTTTTCCCCTGAGCTGAAGTCAGTCTTTCTATGTTCTATTCTTTTAAGAGTTTCATGAATTTTTGCTTATAGAGACCTGAAATGTGCCAGGGTCTCTTTGAACAAGAAATAAAATCAGACCCAGCATGTATTTTCAACCTAAAAGCCCTTTCTGATGAGGGATATTTTGAAATAATTAAAATCTTATCTAAGCATTTGTGAAGTTAAATATTAATTTCTATGTGTTTTTACACATATGGTAATTGAAAATATCAAAACTTTTTAAATTAAAAGGATCATATCCAAGAAAAATATATCTACAGTTTGTAAACCAATATAGTGAACTCATTCAGATTCTCACAGGGCACTGCTATCACCTGAGAAGAAAGATATAATTTACATCAAACAGAATTTTAGAGAACTTTCAGCAAAATTCTTCCTTGGACTTACTATCTGGGTCACAAAGACAGGAAATAAATTGAAATTTAGAAATAATAAGCTGAATGGTATAAAGAGGTTATCACAAATACATGCTGAAAGCAGTGATGTCTCAACCTAGAAGCTTTATTAAGTAAAATATAACTACAGAAAACGTCTTCAGATGACTCTTTCTCTGTTAGTTTGGATCTCTGTGTTGTTATGCTGCCTGAAACTGATGTATGTGTGTGTATGTATGCACATTTCTGTGTGCACACACACATATGGGCAAGTACACCTGAGCACAGTGCTAACTTATTACATTCATGTGCTAATAAAATTTCATACTGGAAAAAAATGAAGCTTGCCTAGTCAAGATCTTTCATGAATTTTGCCATATATGTGATTTTTTTATTTCCTTTCTTAAACACCTCAAGCTATCTTCCCTCCCTTTGTGAACTGTGTTCTTTACATTTCTCATTACACTTCCTTCTGGTACTGATGGTTACCATATAGTCCATGGAATTCTCCAGGCCAGAATACTGGTGTGTAGCTGTTCCCTTCTCCAGGGGATCTTCCCAACCCAGGGAATGAACCCAGTTCTCCCACATTGCAGACAGATTCTTTACCAGCTGAGCCACAAGAAAAGTCCAAGAATACTGGAGTGGGGAGCCTACTTCTTCTCCAGCTGATTTTCCCAACCCAGAAAATGAACTGTGGTCTCCTGCATTGAAGGCAGATTCTTTACCAACTGAGAGTCAGGTTACTAAAGTAGCTTAAAATGACTAGTGAAAGAGATGAGCTCCGTTCAGTTACTCAGTTGTGTATGACTCTTTGTGACCCCATGAAATGCAGCACCCCAGGCTTACCTGTCCATCACCAACTCCCGGAGTTCACTCAAACTCATGTCCATTGAGTTGGTGATGCCATCCAGCCATCTCATCCTCTGTTGTCCCCTTCTCCTCCTGCCTCAATCCCTCCCACCATCAGATTTTTTTCCAATGAGTCAACTCTTCACATGAGGTGGCCAAAGTATTGGAGTTTCAGCTTTAGCATCATTCCTTCCAAAGAACACCCAGGACTGAGCTCTTTTAGAATGGACTGGTTGGATCTCCTTGCAGTCCAAGGGACTCTCAAGAGTCTTCTCCAACAACACAGTTCAAAAGCATCAATTCTTCAGTGCTCAGCTTTCTTCACAGTCCAACTCTCACATCCATACGTGACTACTGGAAAAACCATAGCATTGACTAGACGGACCTTTGATGGCAAAGTAATATCTCTGCTTTTCAATATACTATCTAGGTTGGTCATAACCTTCCTTCCAAGGAGTGTCTTTTAATTTCATACCTGCAATCACCATCTACAGTGATTCTGGAGCCCCAAAAAATAAAGTCTGACACTGTTTCCACTATTTCCCCATCTATTTCCCATGAAGTGATGGGACCAGATGCCATGATCTTTGTTTTCTGAATGTTGAGCTTTAAGCCAACTTTTTCACTCTCCTTTTTCACTTTCATCAAGAGGCTCTTTAGATATTCTTCACTTTCTGCCATAAGGGTGGTGTCATCTGCATATCTCAGGTTATTGATATTTCTCCCAGCAATCTTGATTCCAGCTTGTGCTTCTTTCAGCCCAGCGTTTCTCATGATGTGAAGTGAAGTCGCTCAGTCTTGCCTGACTTTTTGCAACCCCACGGACTGTAGCCTACCAGGCTCCTCTGTCCATGGGGTTTTCCAGGCAAGAGTACTGGAGTGGGTTGCCATTTCCTTCTCCATGGAACTTCACAATTCAGGGATCGAACCCTGGGTCTCCCACATTGCAGGCAGACGCTTTACCCTAATAAGCAGGGTGACAATATACAGCCTTGACATACTCCTTTTCCTACATGGAACCAGTGTGTTTTTCCTTGTCTTAGTTCTAACTGTTGCTTCCTGACCTGCATATAGGTTTCTCAAGAGGCTGGTCAGGAGGTCTGGTATTGCCATCTCTTTCAGAATTTTACACAGTTTATTGTGATCCACACAGTCAAAGGCTTTGGCATTGTCAATAAAGCAGAAATAGATGTTTTTCTGGAACTCTCAAGCTTTTTTCATGATCCAGCGGACACTGGCAATTTGATCTCTGGTTCCTCTGCCTTTTCTAAAACCAGCTTGAACATCTGGAAGTTCATGGTTCACATATTGTTGAAGCCTGGCTTGGAGAATTTTGAGCATTACTAGCATGTGAGATAAGTGCAATTATGTGGTAGTTTGAGCATTTTTTCATTGCCTTTTTTTGGGAGTGGAATGAAAGCTGACCTTTTCCAGTCCTGTGGCCCCTGCTGAGTTTTCCAAATTTGTTGGCATATTGAGTGCAGCACTTTCACAGCATCATCTTTCAGGATTTGAAATAGCTCAACTGGAATTCCATCACCTCCACTAGCTTTGCTCATAGTGATGCTTTCTAAGGCCCACTTGACTTCACATTCCAGGATGTCTGGCTCTAGGTGAGTGATGACACCATATTGATTATCCGGGTTGTGAAGATCTTTTTTGTACAGTTCTTCTGTGTATTCTTGCCATCTCTTCTTAGTATCTTCTTCTTCTGTTAGGTCCATACCATTTCTGTCCTTAATCAAGCCCATGTTTGCATGAAATGTTCCCTTGGTATCTGTAATTTTCTAGAAGTGATCTTTGGTCTTTCCCATTCTGTTCTTTTCCTCTATTTCTTTGTATTGATCACTGAGGAAGGCTTTCTTATCTTTCCTTGCTATTCTTTGGAACTCTTCATTCAGATGCTTATATCTTTCCTTTTCTCCTTTGCTTTTCATTTATCTTCTTTTCACAGCTTTGAAAAGGAGAGAAAGATATGAGAGTGACCCATAAAATGTGAATCTTTGATAGCTATCTGAAATCAACTTTGACTTTTTTTTTTTTTTTGTCATTCTTAATACCAGTTTAATTTTTAAAATTATAACATGATGACCATCCCAATGGCAAATATAAAATAAGTCAGTAGCATTTGTTGACTAATTAAAACATTTATTTTTCCTGGGAATGTACAATAGAACTTTGCCAACAATTTTAGCATAAATGAGATTTATATGTGTAAATATAACTTTGACTTTTGAAATGTACATTTGAACATGTCTACTTATCTCAGCTATCGCCAGCAGCTGAATATCACCTCACTTGATCACACCAAACCAAATTAACCAGAGAAGGTGTATTCCCATGTAAAGATTCCTAATTTATCAAAATTCCTCTAGACAGAAATTCTTTTACCCCACAGTTTGCTGCAGGTATTATATAATATGTCATTCAGTTGCTGAATTGTGTCTGACTCATTGCCATCCCCTAGATTGCAGCACACCTGGTTTCCTTGTTCCTTCCCTTCATGAATCGCTGCCTTGTCATGGCAAAGAGGCTTGTGTAACTCAATGAAGCTATGAATGATGCCGTGCAGGGCACCCAAGACAGATGGCTCATAGTGGAGAGTTCTGACAAAATGTGATCCACTGGAAGTTGAAATGGCAAACTACCTTGGTATACTTGTTGTGAGAACCCCATGAACTGTATAAAAAGTCAAAAACATATAATAATATACTAACCTATGAAACAAGCAGCACAAACATGTGAAATTGCAGCAAGCTTTGAATATACTAACACAATTTAAATCAACAAATCGGCTTGTTTTGGGAAAGAAAATTTTTAATAATGAATGAGTCTTATTGACTTTATGCAAATAAAAATCTCAGTGTATTTTTATACATTGCTGCCTACACACGACCATGGCTAACATACAAAAAAATTATTTTTACTTTTTAAGATGAAAATGCTTGGAAATATGTAAAAAATAATTGACAAGTAAAAATTATTTTGAAGATAAAATGGTGAAATAAATATCAGGTTAATCTGTTTAATTTTCCTATTTTAGGAATAATTTCTCATACTGTGATGTCTGGGTGTGTGTATATTATATACAATATTTGGCTCTGTACCCTATTTTAGACTTTTTAATTAATACACTAGTTTTAGAGAAGTTTTGTGTTTATTAAAAAAAGAATAGAGAGTACAAAAAGTTCCAAAATAATCTCTCAATCTCACACACACAGTTTATCTTATTAATATTTTGTATTAGTGTAGTATGTCTGCTATAATTGGTAAGCTGATATTTATACAGTATTATCAACTAAAGCCCATAGTTTATATTAGCATTCACTGTGTTTTACATTCTACTGGTTATAACTGAAGTGACTACAATGATACGTATTCATCCTTACAATACTATGTAGAATAGTTTCACTATCCTTCAAATATCCTATTCCCTGCCAATTAATCTATACATCCTTTTCCCCAAGCTCTTGGAAACTGCTGCCTTTTTTTTTTTTCATTGTCTCGATAGTTTTGCCTTTTCAACAATCCACATAGCTGAATCAGATAGCATATAGCCTTTACAGATTGGCTTTTTTCATTTAGCAAACTTCATTTTATTTCCCTTTGTCTTTTTGTGGCTTGATAGATGGTTCACTTCTTTTTAGTTGAATATTTTATTACATCAAAGAAGGAAATGGCAACTCACTCCAGTATTCTTGCCTGGAGAACTTCATGGACAAAGGGGTCTGGCGGGCTATAATCCATGGGATCATAAAGAGTCTGACATGACTGAGCAACTAACACTTGCTTAATTTATTATATGGATGTACCACAATTTATCCACTAGCAATAAAGACATCTTGGTGGCCTCCAAATTTTGGCAATTAGGAATAAAACTGCTACAAACACTTGTATGCAGTTGTTTACGCAGGCATTTGCTTTCAACTTATTAGAGTAGATACCAGAAGCAAAACTGCTGGATCATATAGGTTTCAGTTCAGTTCAGTTCAGTCACTGAGTTGTGTCTGACTCTTTGCGACCCCATGAATCGCAGCACATCAGGCCTCCCTGTCCATCACCAACTCCCGGAGTTCACTCAAACTCACATCCATCTAGTCGGTGATGCCATCCAGCCATCTCACTCTCTGTCATCCCCTTCTCTTCCTGACCCCAATCCCTCCCAGCATCAGAGTCTTTTCCAATGAGTCAACACTTCGCATGAGGTGGCCAAAGTACTGGAGTTTCAGCTTTAGCATCATTCCTTCCAAAGAAATCCCAGGGTTGATCTCCTTCAGAATGGACTGGCTGGATCTCCTTGCAGTCCAAGGGACTCTCAAGAGTCTTCTCCATGTCCTGGCTATTATAAATAGTGCTGCGATGAACATCGGGGTACACATGTCTGTTTCAATTCTGGTTTCCCCGGTGTGTATGCCCAGCAGTGGGATTGCTGGGAGGGAGGAGGGAGGAGGGTTCAGGATGGGGAACACGTGTATGCCTGTGACAGATTCATGTTGATGTATGGCAAAACCAATACAATATTATAAAGTAATTAACCTCCAATTTAAATAAATAAGTTTATATTAAAAAAAATTTAAATAGAGTCTTGTCCAACAATAGGTTTAATTTTGTAATATTATGTCTATCACTGACCTTGTTATTGATGCCAGTTGTCTTGCTGTTCACACTGTTCACTGAACCTGGTGTTGGCAAGGCATGAGCTAATAGTCTGGAGGAAGATGCAAGGAGCTGCAGGGCATGTAAATGCATTTATTCTCTCTTGACTGGTGCAACAGCTGTAGCAGTAGACATGCTATATTCTCTCCTCTCAAGGTTGACCCAACAGACACAGCTGTGGCACAGCAAATGATGCTGCTACTTTTTAGGTGGGACTCATATATCTCTATAGCACAAAGTAGCTCATGACCAAACAAGTACCTCATGATGCACGTGTGCAGTGCTATAAATGATCTCAGCAGTTACATAGTCATTATTTCAAAAAATGGGGCAAGAGGGAGAGGCTGTGGGGAGAGAGTCTGACCATGCCATCTTGGTTAATTTGCTCTCTCCCCACACTCCACCACTTCAGGTTATCTTGCCTCACATTCTATGTGTGGGTCATCTTCTGAGACATTTCCTTGGTGAGTAACAGTGACCCTTGGATTTACATCTTGCAACAGCAGTAGCTGCAACAAAAACAGTTACATCCTTAATACGTAGCAAAACCCAATGTTGGGTGTCACCTGGAGCTCATGTTGCTGTCCTCACCCTCACGGGGCTAGAAAAGCCACCCACTGCATGTGGAGTGTCTTTTTCTTCCATGGCCAAGTCCAGTCCACCATCTGTCCTTGTGAAATTGCAGGAAAGCCTCCACAGGGGCAACTCCAACCCTGTGGGGCTTTTATTAAAGACCCACAAAACCCCACACAGGTGCCAAGGCCACCCCTTCAAGAAGGGGATTTTTTTTTGCAGCATTCACAGCCCACCCACATGATTACACTTTTTGAAGTCTGAGGGCACAGTTTTTACAGTACACTCATCAAACGGCTCACCCTTTACAATACAATGTTCTACATAGGACACAGCCTTTTCAGTACACTCAACACAAATCAGCCCACATTTGCATCTACCTAACCTGGATGGGATCCCTGCCAACTCAGGACCCCTTCAGGGTCGTCACACTTTCCAGCTTGCATTTCACATGCTGTCCCTCTACTTCTCTCAGTAAGGACCCAAAAAATCTCCCAGAGACACTGGGTTTACCCCTGTGTCCCAGAGCTGCAAAAGTCAATCTGCCCTTGCTTTGCTGAAATTGGTCACATTGGGAGCCCCTCGAGGATGTCCCTCCTGGGCCATAGGATGCTCATGCTTCACTTTCTGGTGCACAACAGGCTTCACTGAGAAGTGGAGACATACAGTCTCATAACGTTCAACATCACCATCACTGTCAGAGAGGCTGAGTTCTTCAAGGCCACAGGATGCTTGTCAACATACATTGCTGTAGTTCTTTCAAGTGTCTCTGCACATTGCGCACTGGTGTGGCATTGTATAGGGCAAAATCCATATTTGCCTTCAATACAGTCAGGAAAATCCACCCTCCCACCCCCCTACACCTCCATGCCAATAGCAGTCCATGCCACTTTGTTCAGCAAATGGGAACTCGCTGCCTGCAATGCCTTTTCAATGTTATCCAGTGAACTGCCCATTGCCTCCGGAGAAGGCAATGGCATCCCACTCCAGTACTCTTGCCTGGAAACTCCCATGGACGGAGGAGCCTGGTAGGCTGCAGTCCATGGGGTCGCTGAGTCAGACATGACTGAGTGACTTCCCTTTCACTTTTCACTTTCATGCATTGGAGAAGGAAATGGCAACCCACTCCAGTGTTCTTGCCTGGAGAATCCCAGGGATGGCGGAGCCCAGTGGGCTGCCGTCTATGGGGTCGCACAGAGTCGGACACGACTGAAGCGACTTAGCAGCAGCAGCAGCAGCCCATTGCCTCCCTGTCTTCCACCAGAGCCCATGCAGAGAGGGCTGCAGCCACGTGGTACCACATGTTATATGGTGGCCACTGGCTTTCTCCATCCAATGGAGCCTCAGGCTCCCCTACCTGCAGGGTATCCTGCTAACTAAGCCAGTTGTATTGCTGGCCCTGTTTGTGATACCAATTGTCTTGCTGTTCACACTATTTGCTGAACCCAGGTAGGCAAGGCATGAGCTAAGAGGCTAGAAGAAGATACAAGGAGCCATAGGGATGGCAAAAGCATTTATTATCTCCTGGCTGGTGCAGCAGCCATAGCAGTAGATACGCTATATTCTCTCCTCTTGTGGCTGACCCCACAGACACAGCCATGACACAAAAGCAATGCTGCTACTTTATAGGTGGAACTCATACATCTCTACAGCACAAAGTAGCTCATGACCAAATGAGTACCTCATGATGTGCATGTGCAGTGCTATAATTGAGTTCAGCTGTTACACAGTCTTTACTTACAAAACATGGGGCAAGAGTGAGAGGCGTGGGGTGAGAGAGACTGACCATGCCATCTTGACTAATTTTTTCTCTCCCCACACTATGTAAGGCTATGTTCAACTTTGCGAGTAAGTGTCTTCTAAAGTGACCATCCTATTTTGCATTTCCATCAGCAATGAATGAGAGATCCTGTTGTTCCATCCTCTTGCCAACATTTGGTATTGTCTGTGTTCTGGATTTTAGCCATTGTAATAGGTATGTTATGGTATCTTCCTGTTTAAATTTGCATTTCCCTAGGGACATGTGGTGTTGAAAATCTCTTCAGACATATGTAACCATGTATATATGTACTTTGGTGAGATGTCTGTTGAGACCTTTGACACAATTTTAAATTCAAATGCTTGGTTTTTCATTGTTAAATTCTAGGAGTTCTTTTATATTTGGATGCATCTTTTATCAGTTCTGTATTTTGCAAATACTGTCTCACACTCTGGCCTGTCTTTTCATTAGGGAGTTGGTGATGGACAGGGAGGCCTGGTGTGCTGCAATTAATGGGGGTTGCAAAGAGTCAGACATGACTGAGTGACTGAACTGAACTGAACTGAACAGTGTCTTTTGCAGAGCAAAAGTTTTTATTTTACTTAAGTCCAGCTTACTATTTTACCCCCCATGGGTTATCTTTTTGGTATTATATCTAAAAAGATGTTGCCAAACCTGAGATCACCTAGATGTTTTTTCTATGTTATCTTCTAAGAGTTTTATAGCTTTGTGTTTTACACTTAAGTCTTTAAACCATTTTGAGTTCATTTTTGAGACAAAGATAAATTTTATGTCTAGATTAATTTTCACATGTCAGTATCTACTTGTTCCATCACCATTTGTTGAAGAGATTTTCTTTTCTTAATTGTACTGGGTTTGTTCCTTGCCAAAGATCAGTTGGCTATATTCATGTGAATCTGTTTTTGGAATATGTACTCTGTTTCATTGACTGGTAACATATTTTAATTGTCAATTTTTATACTTTCTAGTTCATGGTATATCAATGTAAAAATTTTCTTTTAAAATTATTTTTAGAATATTATATGTATTCATATATGACTAGTCAGAAATCAAGAACTTCATTTTATTCCTTTTTAATGAAACATTAATGAGTTTCTTAGGAAATTAATTTTGCTAAACATAAATAGACTTTATAGAAAATCTTGGAACTTGTCTAGTCCAATAACACGTCTATAGGTTAAGATATTTATTTACAGATACATAGACACTACATACTATAAAGCACTATAAAATAATTTATAAAGTGCTATAAAAATAATTCTGAATAATGAAATAAAATTTTACTTACTAGTATGGCATCCCCAGTGGCTCAGTGGTGGAAAATTCGCCTGAAATGCAGGAGACACAGGATCGACCCCTAGGTTGAGTATCCCCTGGAGGAGGAAATGGCAACCCACTCCAGTATTCTTGCCTGGAGAATCTCATGAACAGAGGAGTCTGGTGGGCTAAAGTCCATAGGGTCACAAAGAGTCAGACACGACTGAAGCAACTGAGCATAGCACAATAATAACAATAAAGTCTTCAAAATATTATTAGGCATACGAAACTTTTCTAAGATTTTTTTTTAATCCCTTAATAATGTTTTTAGTCAATGAGTTTTCAATATTTAGAGTCACAGACATTTGACAATAAATAAAAAAAAAACTCTCTTCCTATAAAAAACATTGAAATTCATTCAAATTTCTGTATATAATTTGATGAATTGATACTTCTTTTGAAATATACCCATGGATTCTAGGATCAGTAGCAATCAGACCAAGCACTCATAAAGTATATTGTCAGAATTCAACAAAATATTAATAAGCTTTAAGTGATTTATGGTTTTGGTAGTCAACTGTTTAATAAAATGCACCAAAGTCAAGGTAGTGTCTCTCAGATTCTTAAATACATAATGCACATTGTGGTTATTCAAAGGGGAATAATATCCATAGTACTTAAAACTAAATTGAAAATGGAATCATTCCCCCCCCCACCCTTTCTTTCTTTCCTCAGAGCTTCTTGCAAAAATAGTGTTGCTGGGAATACTCTAGAAAGTACTGAGTTAGCCTAATGTTCTGAAATGTCTCTGATGAAGGAATTATGCACAACTGGCAATCATCATATTTGTCTTTCTTCTTCCTATGGTCCTTCAGCATTTTTAGAACTACTTTAAGTTTTAATGTGGCACTTAAATTTGATATCCAGGGTCCACTATACCCTGGAGCTAGTGACTTTAGGAATCAGAGAGATTTCAGTCCCAACACAATACCACTGAGGTGGTCTAAAGTGTGCCCAATACCTTAAAACATTTACTTAGTGAGATTTCAATCCTCAATTAAGTCTTGTCTTATATAGGAAATCTCCTGATTCCCCAAATTGTACCTCTTCCAACAATCTTTGATTAATTTGCAGGGAATTCATTTTTCTCCTATCCTCTGTTGGACTTCTATCATATCTCTTATGTTGTCCCTTATAGTGTAATTTTTTCCCCTGTTCTTCTGCATAATATCAATTTAGAGACAAATTAAGTTCTCATTCATTCAATTGTTCCTTGATCATATGTCATACAACATCAGTGTTTCAGCTCCGAGATCTTGAGATCCTAGGCAGAAAGTGTCATATCAATTTAGCATGATTTTTAGAGCAGTCAATATTTCAACACATATATTTAAATAATTTATTATGTAAATTATTTAAAAATCAATGATGCATGTCAATTCCCCCCCCCAAATATTGCATAAGCTATGAAATTTATTTAGATATCATTCAAAAAAATATGTAGATATCATTCAATATGTATGGCTAGAAATTATGCTAAGATGATTTTTAAATTCATGGAGTAGGCACTGATAAGTCTTATTTTGAGATAATTTGGTGGGGGAGGGTTAGTTTTATATAAGGAATTATTTGGAAGCTAAGAGATAGTACAGCCTTTTACTTGGTGGTAAAACGAAAAGGTGGAAGAAAAGTTTGTGAAACCAGTTTGAGGCTACTAGGGAGAAATAATGACCCATTTTTTTCTTCCTTCCCCATATTATATCATCAGGAATCCATCAATGTAACTTAACATGTTTATCTTTTAAAATGTATAGTGCCCAAAAGAGTGAGAGATTTGTTTTTCATGTATTTAATATGTATCAGTGTAGGTTTACTTGCTTATCTTATCCAATAGCTATACATTTCTTGATGTGCCTTTTGAATCTCTGAGTATAAGTAACTCAAAGCATGCACTGAATAAATGTTTAAGTGAATGAATGAATCCTTGTCAGCTAGCTGAAAGGAAGATTATCTGAAAAGTAGGATAATTTTGACTTGGATGATATATCCTATCACAGTAGCTTAAACTATTCAACCACTCAGTAAAGCTCAATAAATGTCATCTAGGCTATTTTGAGTCAGTATGAAAATCCTAAGTTGTTCATGTTTTATTAATAAAGATAATTATGGACAGAATAAAATGTAATGTATATGAGGGTCCAAAGAAAATAATGGAAAATTTTGGGGAAAATCATTTTAATTATGTGCTTTTGGAGATTTCTGACAGCTTGTCAGTACATGAGAGGAACAGGTGTTTTCATTGTTTCTCTAGCTCTTGCCTGTAGTCATCTATCAAAATTTTAAAGTGAATTACTTCACTTTAAGGTGTATTAAAAAAAAAAAACTCCCACCTGAATAATGATTAAATAATTAGAAAGAAATATATAATTGGGCAGATCTTGAAAGATATACTCAGAAATAGCTCTTAACATTGCTTAAATTGTATAAAATAATATTTTTAAATGATAAATATTTTTAAAACGTCTTCTGTATGTAAGAAAGTTTTTGGTGATTCCACTAAGGCATCTTGTCAGTTCTCTTAGTTTGAACATATTCCAAAAAACTGTTTGGAAATTTAAATTCAGTAGGTGAAAAATCAGTATATGAACACAGTTATAAAAGAGCAAAGCAATGCCTGTCCACAAAGTTCATCACCTTAAAATTATTCCTTTGTTGAGATCACTCAAAACATTAAGCTGTGGGTTATTAAGTATATTCTGTTGGGTACTATATAAAAGACATTCTTATGGTAGGAATAATACTACCCACAACATGCTAGTCTATAAATTTCAACCAAGTTAGCAAACTATCATATGACTTGGGAAACATGAATTCATGCTGAATGACTTATCTCCTTTTTACACTCCTGCCTCTGAAGGAGCAAGTTAAATATTTGACCATAAGTAAGCAAGTTCTGGATGACTTCACTGAATGAGATGTGCCAGATTTTCTTAGGAATAGAAATATAAAGAGAGATGATAATGTAACAAGAAAATAAATTCCCTATAGAGACGCTTGTATTTTTGTTCTTATGATTTAAGGACAGCATTTTCCTTATTTCAGACTTTTATTGAACCTAGAGCTTTCATTCGGGTAATAATTTTTAAAACATAGGAAATAAGTTTGGTACTTCCCTGGCAGTCCTTAAAATTTCACTTTACAGTGTAGGGGTGAGGGTTCTACCTTTAGTCAGTGAGCTAGATCCCATATATCTCACAGTCAAAAAAAACAAAATATAAAGCAGAAGCAGTATTGTAATGAATTCAATTCAGACTTTATAAATGGTTCACATCAAAAATTACATAAAGACTAACACAAATACGTTTATTGTACCTATATTCAAATGGGCCTGAATATTTCATATAAGCTCTTTTCTCCTTGTAATATAAATTGTAAATTTTTCTGGTTTGACTGCTTGTGTTAAACTTAATTACATGGTAAATATGTATAAATTGACTCCAGAATCAACTTAATGAGCATGAAAAACACATCTTTGTTGCAGTGTTCATTTATTTCACAAAATGCCGCTAGTTTTTAGCTCTTTTTTTGTACAATCTTAATAGATATTTTATAACGGCTTTTTAAAAAAAATTTTATTGTGCTGAATTTTTGCTTTATTTCATTAAAAAAAAAAAGTGTTGCAAAGCCTTACTAGCAGGAGTTTTAAAAAAAAAATCTAGTCAAAATCTTTGCCTACAAGAATCATTAGTAAAAAGTGGTACAATTTTGCATTTAACCTTTTTATAGCTTGTTTTAAGCTAAAAAAGTAAAAACAGCAACTCCCACCCCCATTTTTCCTTTTCCTGTTTGTGTCTTCTGGCACACCATCTGTTTTTTGCAATGTCCTAGCCTACCAAAAATTCACTGAGATTTTCTGTATCACAGATTCCATATCTATAATGTTAGGCATATCGAAGATTAAGGCCAAGAAAACATTCATGTTCAGTACATTTATGAAATAGTATCATTATACATATAACTGATGATAACCAAAAGAATGTTTGTCCTTCTAAGGGTCATAAGCATGAAACAATGTCTACTAAAGTCAAGGATGAAGTGATGTGTCAAAATATCTAGAGAACTTCACCTTTGGATTGCCTTCCAGATCATATTAATAAATAAATTATAATTTATTTAAAGTAAACCACCTTAAAGATCACACTTAGATATTATATTTTGTAATGTAACGTAAAATCAAAGGGAAAAAGCCATATGTTTGGGGAATAAAAAAGGAAGTATCATAACTATGTAGTCAGATAATTTAGATTATTCTTTTGAAAAGTGATCTTTTGGAAACATCTGGGAGGTAGCAGAGTCCAGTGGCTGGGAGAACAGAGTGAGACCAGGATGCCTGAGTTTGAATCTGGTCTCTGATAGACAGTAACTTTATAACTTTGGACAAGTTACTCAATCAATATGCCCAGTTTCCTTATGTATACAATGGATATACCAATTTTGTTGTCAGAAAGATTAAATAAGCTAATAAGTAAAACATCTCTATGTTTTCATACAAGAGCAATTCTTAGTATAAAAGTGATTCTTTCTTTTTATTTTCCATTATAGTTTACTGCAAGGTATTGAACACAGTCCTTTGTTGTTGTCATTTAGTCAGTAAGTCGTGACCAACTCTTTTGCAGCCCAATGAACTGCAGCCAGCCAGGATCCTCTGCCCAGGATGTTTCCCTGGTGACAATACTGGAGTGAGTTGCTCTCTCCTTTCCGATCCAGGGATGGAACCACATCTCCTGCATTGCAGGAGGATTCTTTTTCACTGAGCCACCAGGGAAGCATGTTATATAGTAAAACTTTGCTGTTTATATATTTTATATATAGTAGTGTTCATCTGCTAATCCCATATTCCTAACATCTCTACCACCATTTCTCCTTTGGTAATTATAAGTTTGTTTTCTATGTCTGTGAATCTGTTTCTGCTTTGTAAATAAGTTCATTTGTACTTTTTTTTTTTTTAGATTCTACATATAACTGATATCATATAATATTTGTCTTTGTCTAACTTACTTCACTTAGTATAGTAATATCTAGATCCATCAGAAGGACAGTTTTTCAGTTCAGTTCAGTTCAGTCGCTCAGTCGTGTCCGACTCTTTGCGACCCCATGAATATTCATGGCAAATAGATGGGGAAACAGTGGAAGCAGTGGCTGACTTTATTTTGGGGGGCTCCAAAATCACTGCAGATGGTGATTGCTGCCATGAAATTAAAAGACACTCACTCCCTGAAAGGAAAGTTGTGACTGAAAGGCTGTTGCTGAATGAAAAGAAACCGGGATTCTTGGCCTCCAGAGGAGAATTAAATCCTGGGCCAGAGACGAGTCTTGATCACTCAGAGCTTTTATGTAATAAAGATTTAGTAAAGTATAAAGGAGATAGAAAAAGCTTCTGACATAGGCATCAGAAGGGGGCAGAAAGAGTACCTCCCTGCTAGTCTTCAGCTGGATGTTATACAGGCACTGCTAAGTCACTTCAGTCATGTTTGACTCTGTGCAACCCCACAGATGGCATCCCATTGGGCCCCGCCATCCCTGGGATTCTCCAGGCAAGAACAATGGAGTGGGTTGCCATTTCCTTCTCCAATGCATGAAAGTGAAAAGTGAAAGTGAAATCACTCAGTCGTGTCTGACTCAGCAACCCTATGGACTGCAGCCTACCAGGCTCCTCCGTCCATGGGTGTTTCCAGGCAAGAGTACTGGATATAGGCACTAGCAGTCTGTTAATGAAGGAAAGGAATGTCTTAAAACTCAGAATGACACCAGGCCTTTCACCCATAAGATGCATTTTGGGATAATCTTGGCATCAGATGATTCATCCCAAGCCATAAGACGACTAATCTGAATCTTGTAGAAGGACAGATAACCATACAAATAGTTTCACTTACGTAGATTAGGGAAACAATATCTGAGTACAATATACTGGCTTGTCAAGTAGGCTCTGAGCCATTAGGCGGAACCGACTGGAAGAGAGAGTTTGGGGTAAATGCATAGTACATTAACATAGCTTAAGACAAATATTTCCACAAGAAAAATGCATTGGTTATCTCAAGGATTGAGAACAGTTAACTTCAGGTAAAACCAGGTGTCATTATGGCAGCACAGTATTTTAAGAGAAACCTCCTTTTAACTTTGTATAGAGAAGAAAAAAATATCACTAGTTTGTTTCCTCCTGCCGCTTAAGAGAGATAAAAATGTCTGAAACTTGAAGGGTGTTTTCTCCGTTTGGAGACCCCTGGCCTTCCTGCCCGTTACCCTCTCATGAACAAACTAGACAGCATATTAAAAAGCAGAGACATTACTTTGCCAACAAAGGTCCATCTTGTCAAGGCTATAGTTTTTCCAGTAATCATGTATAGCTGAGAGTTGGAATATAAAGAAGGCTGAGTGCCAAAGAATTGATGCTTTTGCACTGTGGTATTGGAGAAGACTCTTGAGAGTCCCTTGGACTGCAAGGAGATCCAACCAGTCCATTCTAAAGGAGATCAGTCCTGGGTGTTCATTGGAAGGACTGATGTTGAAGCTGAAACTCTAATACTTTGGGCACCTGATGCGAAGAGCTGACTCATTGGGAAAGACCCTGATGCTGGGAAAGTTTGAGGCAAAAGGAGAAGGGGACAACAGAGGATGAGATGGTTGGATAGCATCACCGACTCAGTGGGCATGGGTTTGGGTGGACTCCAGGAGTTTGTGATGGACAGGGAGGCTTGGTGTGCTGCGGTTCATGGGATCCTGAAGAGTCAGACATGACTCAGCAACTGAACTGAACTGAGCATGCTCAGAAGCTGATGCTTATAGGCACATACATAGCTCCTCCAGCTATTTGCATGCTTGTTTATGAGGAGATTTGATTTGTTGAATCCTGATTCAGTAAACCATCTTAAAATTCTTAAAGTGCTCCCTGCACTGAAATTAGAAAGCAAGCAATCAGGACACAGAAAATGAGGAATTTTTTTTTTTTTTTAATGCAAGAATTTTAGAAACAAAATGAAACCCATTATTCAAGAAAAGTATGTCTTATCACTCCTGAGTAAATACAAGTGAATAACACCTAAAAAGAGAAAATAGATTAGGGCTTTATTTTTAGATTATCAAATGAGAACTATAAACAGTTCATAGGAAGACAACTGTATAAACTACCTTGAGCAAATGTGCATTGATACCTTGAATGTTCAGTTCAGTCACTCAATCGTATCCGACTCTTTGTGACCCCATGAATTGCATCACCCTAGGCCTACCTGTCCATCACCAACTCCCGGAGTTCACTCAAACTCAGGTCCATCGAGTCAGTGATGCCATCCAGCCATCTCATCCTCGGTCATCCCCTTCTCCTCCTGACCCCAATTCCTCCCAGCATCAGAGTCTTTTCCACTGAGTCAGTTCTTTGCATGAGGTGGCCAAAGTGCTGGAGTTTCAGCTTTAGCATCATTTCTTCCAAAGAACACCCAGGACTAATCTCCTTTAGAATGGACTGGTTGGATCTCCTTGCAGTCCGAGGGACTCTCAAGAGTCTTCTCCAACATCACAGTTCAAAAGTATCAATTCTTTGGCGCTCAGCCTTCTTGACAGTCCAACTCTCACATTCATACATGTCCACTGGAAAAACCATAGCTTAGACTAGACGGAACTTTGTTGGCAAAGTAATGTCTCTGCTTTTGAATATGCTATCTAGGTTGGTCATAACGTTCCTTCGAAAGAGTAAGTGTCTTAATTTCATGGCTGCAATCACCATCTGCAGTGATTTTGGAGCCCAAAAAAATAAAGTCTGGCACTGTTTCCACTGTTTCCCCATCTATTTCCCATGAAGTGATGGGACCAGATGCCATGATCTTCGTTTTCTGAATGTTGAGCTTTAAGCCAACTTTTTCACTCTCCTCTTTCACTTTCATCAAGAGGCCTTTTAGCTCCTCTTCACTTTCTGCCATAAGGGTGGTGTCATCTGCATATCTGAAGATATTGATATTTCTCCCGGCAATCTTGATTCCAGCTTGTGTTTCTTCCAGTCCAGCGTTTCTCATGATGTACTCTGCATATAAGTTAAATAAGTTGTGAGCTTAATGATGCTCTAAATAAATTCAATTAAGAAAAACAAAAAAGTGGTGGGGGGAGCAGGTTAAATCTTTGTGTAAACTACCTTTGAGAATTTTATTAACTTTTGTTCTTGGAATAGGAGAAGGCAATGGCACCCCACTCCAGTACTCTTGCCTGGAAAATCCCACGGACGGAGGAGCCTGGAGGGCTGCAGTCCATGGGGTCGCTGAGGGTCGGACATGACTGAGCGACTTCACTTCTACTTTTCACTTTCATGCATTGGAGAAGGAAATGGCAACCCACTCCAGTGTTCTTGCCTGGAGAATCCCAGGGACGTGGAAGCCTGGTGGGCTGCTGTCTGTGGGGTCGCACAGAGTCGGACACGACTGAAATGACTTAGCAGCAGCAGCAGCAGTTTGTTCTTGGAAATTTATCTGAAATATGAAAAATCAAAGGTCCTTAAAAAACAAATTAAAAAAAGGATGGTTTTGAAACTAATGTGAAAGGACATTATAAAGGAGACAAAACAAAGTGAGGGGTCACAGAATGGAATTGATGTTGTCAACGATTGGGTCCCCAGGGAAGCAGGCTCTGAGACAGAATTTCTCAAGAGGCAGGTCAGGTGGTCTGGTATTCCCATCTCTTTCAGAATTTTCCACAGTTTATTGTGATCTACACCATTCCTCAGTAGCACTAGACATATCTCAAGTGCTCAGTAGCTCTGTGTGGATAGTGACTGCCATATTGGGTGGCACAAATAAAATGTCTCCATTATCAAAGTTGTTTGTTTAGACAGCGCTGTTTCATAAGATTTTCTAAGTCAGTATGTGTCTTCTTCAGGAAAATAACTCAAAAGTACAATAGAGCAAGGATTTATTGTTTGCTTGTTTAATAAATCAACTGTAGCAATATAGGACAGAGTTTATCTTAAGCTAGTACATTAAAAATTGACTTTCTTTGTGGGAGAAAAATCAGGAAGAGAGGCATTTAATCCTAAAAAAAAAAAAAAACTCTGGATATATGTATACAGAGCGTCAAGAAAAATCTCATGCATCTCTGCAAACTTTTGTGTGTAAAGATATTAGAGCATACAAGTAACACTGCTGCTGCTGCTGCTAAGTTGCTTCAGTCGTGTGCGACTCTATGCGACCCCATAGACGGCAGCCCACCAGGCTCCCCCATCTCTGGGATTCTCCAGGCAAGAACACTGGAGTGGGGTGCCATTGCCTTTTCCAACAAGTAACACTAGGGGTTGGATATTAAAGATTTATGCAACTTTGGGTCAAATAATTTAAGGAAAAAAGACAGATTTTTCTCTTTTTATTTATTTTTATTTTTTTACTTTACAATACCGTATTGGTTTTGCCATACATTGACATGAATCCGCCACGGGTGTACATGAGTTCCCAACCCTTAACCCCCCTCCCATTACCCTCCCCATATCATCTCTCTGAGTCATCCCAGTGCACCAGTCCCGAGCATCTTGTATCCTGTATCGAACCTAGACTAGCGATTCATTTCTTACATGATACTATATATGTTTCAATGCCATTCTCCCAAAGCATCCCACCCTCTCCCTCTCCCACAAAGTCCAAAAGTCTGTTCTTTACATCTGTGTCTCTTTTGCTGTCTCATATACAGGGTTATCATTATCATCTTTCTAAATTCCATATATATGTGTTAGTATACTGTACTAGTGTTTTTCTTTCTGGCTTAATTCACTCTGTATAATCGGTTCCAGTTTCATCCACCTCATTAGAACTGATTCAAATGTATTCTTTTTAATGGCTGAGTAATACTCCATTGTGTATATGTACCACAGCTTTATCCATTTGTCTCCTGATGGACATCTAGGGTGCTTCCATGTCCTGGCTATTATAAACAGTGCTGCAGACTCAGCGACCCCATGGACTGCAGCCTACCAGGCTCCTCCGTCCATGGGAGTTTCCAGGCAAAATTGTTTCCTCTGAGGAAGGCTTTCTTATCTCTCCTTGCTCTTCTTTGGAACTCTGCATTCAGATGCTTATATCTTTCCTTTTCTCCTTGGCTTTTCGCCTCTCTTCTTTTCACAGCTATTTGTAAGGCCTCCCCAGACAGCCATTTTGCTTTTTTGCATTTCTTTTCCATGGGGATGGTCTTGATCCCTGTCTCCTGTACAATGTCACAAACCTCAGTCCATAGTTCATCAGGCACGCTATCAGATCTAGTTCCTTAAATCTATTTCTCACTTCCACTGTACAATCCTAAGGGATTTGATTTAGGTAATACCTGAATGGTCCTGTGATTTTCCCTACTTTCTTCAATTTAAGTCTGAATTTGGCTATAAAGACAGCTACACTAAAATTTCTAGGCATAATTACATTCAAGAAAATGAGGCTTAATATAAATTTTAAGTTATAACACCTTGTATTATTTTCCTATTAACTGTATCAGTATATTAAATGTTATGGCCATTAGGAATTGAGGTAATAATATCATTTATATTTATTATTGTAACTTTTATTTATAGTTGGCAATAACCACTAAACATCTGATTTATTATCTCTAATATTAATCCACATTTTTGGTTGCAAAATATAGGAGTCAATCCTGACTAACATAAGCATAAGAGAAATTCAAAGATTGCATTATTGCATTTTGAGTAGCCCACAAAGTGATGGGGAAGTAAGTAGAAAACAGCTTACTCAATCAGACACTGAAGAATCAAAGCAATGAAGGGAGGTAGGAAGCAGAAGTAGGGATGTTACTGCCCTTGCTGTTCGATGGCTGCCATAAGACTTGCCAAAACATCTGATTTATTATCTCTAATATTAATCCACATTTTTGGTTGCAAAATATAGGAGTCAATCCTGACTAACATAAGCATAAGAGAAATTCAAAGATTGCATTATTGCATTTTGAGTAGCCCACAAAGTGATGGGGAAGTAAGTAGAAAACAGCTTACTCAATCAGACACTGAAGAATCAAAGCAATGAAGGGAGGTAGGAAGCAGAAGTAGGGATGTTACTGCCCTTGCTGTTCGATGGCTGCCATAAGACTTGCCAACCCTGGTTGGCACTGCCACTGCCAGAGATAAATTCTGAACCCGCTTTGCTTCTCGTGACATCTACTGAAGATTCAAAGCCATATCTTGATCATGGACCTTGATCTAAATGTCAAGGGTTAGAGATGGTATGGGGAGGGAGGTGGAAGGGGGGTTCAGGGTTGGGGAACACATGTACACCCGTGGCAGATTCATGTTGATGTATGGCAAAACCAATACAGTATTGTAAAGTAAAATAAAGTAAAATAAAATAAATAAATAAATGTCAAGGATTATGGAGAGCAAGATCTGATCCCAAGAGCACCCATTTTGGAAGACAGAAAACAATACTTTATTCCATAAGCATATGTTTAAATTCAAGGTGCCCCAAACCAGTAGTAGATATCTACTACACCTGTTATTGGGCTTCCCTGATGGCTCAGAGGTTAAAGTGTCTGCCTCCAATGCGGGAGACCTGGGTTCGATCCCTGGGCCGGGAAGATCCCCTGGAGAAGGAAACGGCAATCCACTCTAGTATTCCTGCCTGGAGAATCCCATGGACAGAGAAACCTAGTAGGTTACAGTCCACGGGGTCTCAAAGAGTCAGACACGACTGAGCGACTTCACCTCACCTCACCTCACACCTGTTATGCTGAGATGGACGAAAGAGTATGTACTCTAAAGATAGATTGGGTTTGCATTCCAAATGGGGAATTCCTACCTGTGTGATAGTCCACAGTGTATCAATATCTTAGGGCTATTATATTTGCACATTTAGACCTCTCCCCACTGACCCCCGTAAAGGATACTGACACCGTTTGGAATTTTGTTGTGAGAATTAAATGAGATAATTTATCTAAAAGTGAGAGACTCATAGAAGCTACATAATGCATACTATTTAACATCCCTGATCCACTTTCTTTTGTTTTTGTTTTTAAAAAACATTGATATTGATAATTCTACATCTGCAACTGGTACAGAAATTTTCTATTTTACATGTTTGGATGACATTAATAAGCCATATCAAGCTGATGTGGGTGGATATTCCTTCCTATTGGATACAGAACAAAACCTTCAACAGGGAGCAGCTGGAGACCAACATTGGAGAGAGGAAAAGCAGAAAACTGTTGCAAGGCTTAGTCATTTAAATTACAGATGAAGTCAACATAATAGCTGCGAAAATGCAGAGAATTCAAAATGTGTGACTACAGAGGCAAGCTCACAGGGACTTTGCATTCGGATCAACAGAGGAAACAAACTAAATGAACACAATTTCATATCTCCTGAAGAAAGAATAAAGAAAAGGATTTGCAAGCAAATGGTTTGTTTTACAGTATAAATTTATTAAAATTTTCTTTACATGTGAAGCCCTTATACAATAAAATACAAACGTTAACTGCATGAAAAAGCAATAATAAGCAATAAAACTATTAACGAGTAAATTTTCTGGAGATTTTACCATGGACACATTCAAATTAATCCAATTTAAAAAGACCTTTCCCCCCTTGCCACTAAAAAGCTAAAGTAGAAAGCAAAGGGTAAAACCTTTAAGGAAGGTAATATTTTCCTCAAAAAATAAAATACTGGGCAAGAAAGAATCATATGTCATATTATATATGATACAACTGGAAAACGAATTGAGACAACTTTTTGAGACTGTTTTTCAAATGTTACTGATTCTAATGTACCAAAAATACAGTAAATTAAATTCTCAGCTGGTGCTACCATAGGCTAATACTACTTTAAAGTTTTCAATTTAATGGTTCAAAGGATCACAAACCCTTCATCTGTCAACATAAAGTCAAGCTGTACACAGTAATGAATATCTGATATCTCACTGATATAAAAGTTTCATCTGAGATTCTTTCTCCCTGGTTAATTAATGTGGTAGGGAATGGAGAGGACTCTGGAGGGAAACCTTCATTGTACATTACAGGAGGGGGTCATCTGTACTTCAGATGAATCAGACCCTGAGTGTTTTAAAAATTTTATTTATGAATATATGAATTTATACATTTATTAATTCTTTATTTCCTCCTTTTTCTAGGAATAACATATTAGCCTTGCTTTATGGGCAATATGATTGAGGATTTCATGGAAGACAGTCCGTTCTGCAACTGTGAAGATGTTTTAAAGATCAAATGGTTATCAGCTTCATATCTAAGACAGGTTTCATGGAAGTTCCAAGAAATAGATCATTTTATGTTTCAGCTTAGGATAGGATGCAGGTTGTTTTTGTTTCTGTTTTTTCACACTTTAATTGATGCAAAACTTCAAACTACTCAGACTTATAGAAGATCTGAGTTTGTGGCGCATTTGGAACACCAGGAGTAATACTCCTGAGAGCTTCATCAACCTCATTATTTGGGTTCAATGGAAACTTACACACTAAATCTTAAAGGAGAAGTTAAGTGTGTGGTTATGTCTGTGCCTCTTAGACACCAAATTTCTCAGAAGAATGCTCAATAAATAGAGCCCAGACATATCGGTAGATTATTTTGTACTTCAAATCAGATACTTAATGATTCCCAAATTACATTCTAGGTTTCATGTTGTTGGAACTGAAAGTTAATGACATATTTCACCTTGACTTTCTATCACTTCTTCTCTACTGCATCCTCAAGCTATCCAAATAGGATAGAAAAAGACAAACACATGCATCTTGGGAACAGAGCATCATGTATATATTGCTTTTTAGATATTTACTATCTTGAGCAGATATTAACTGAAACTTCATCAGATAAGATCTTATATAATGGAAGTAGATAAATCATGGAGGAGTTTAACAAAGGTAACATTTAGTAACAACATTTTCTATCAACTTCCTCTATATTTTCATCTTTATTGAAGTTAAACTTCAGCAGGAACATTTTCAATAACATTTTATGAAGCAATTTTAACATTGATGGTAAACATTATAATAGTTGTGTGCAAAAAATAATACAGATAAATCTCACTTATGAAAACACATCATGAACAAGATTTATTTAAAGAAAGTATGTGAGGTGTATTAAAAATCATATGGACATTAATAAAATGTATCATATTAATAGAACAAAGGATAAATTGCAACAAATGTTCCCTTGATATCTCTACTTTTCTTGAACAGATCTCAAAGTCTTTCCCATTCTATTGTTTTCCTCTATTTTGTCGCACTGATCACTGAGGAAGGCTTTCTTATCTCTCCTTACTATTCTTTGGAATTCTGCATTCAGATGGGTGTATCTTTTGTTTTCTCCTTTGCCTTTTGCTTCCTTTTTCTCAGCTATTTGCAAGGCCTCCTCAGACAGCCATTTTGCCTTTTTGCATTTCTTTCTCTTGGAGATGATCTTGATGACTGCCTCCTGTACAATGTCACACACCTCCATCCACAGTTCTTCAGGCACTCTGCCATCAGATCTAATCTCTTCAATCTGTTTGACACTTCCACTGTATAATGGTAAAGGATTTGATTTAGGTCATACCTGAATGGTCTAGTGGTTTTCCCTACTTTCTTCAATCAAAGTTTGAATTTTGCTATAAGGAGTTCATGATCTGAGCCACAGTCAGCTCCCGGTCTTGTTTTGCTGATTGTATACAGCTTCTCCATCTTTGGCTGCAAAGCACATAATCAACCTGATTTTGGTATTGATCATCCTGTAATGTCCATGGCTGTGTTGCTGTAAGAGGGTGTTTGCTAAGGCCAGTGTGTTCTCTTGGCAAAACTCTTCTAGCTTTTGCACTGTTTCATTTGGTACTCCAACACCAAACTTGCCTGTTACTCCAGGTATTTCTTGACTTCCTATTTTTGCATTCCAATCACCTATGATGAAAAGGACATTTGTTGTTGTTGTTGTTGTTATTTTTAGAAGGTATTGTAAGTCTTCATAAAACTGTTCAACTTCAGCTTCTTTGGCATTAGTGGTTGGAGAATAGACTTGGATTACTCTGATATTGAATGATTTGTCGTTGAAATGAACAGAGATCATTCTGTTGTTTTTTATATCGCACCCTGAATTTCAGACTCTTCTGTTGTCCATGAGAGATACTACATTTCTTCTAAGGGATGCTTGCCCTCAGTACTAGGTATAAAGTTCATCTGAATTAAACTCACCCATTCCAGTCCATTTTAGTTCCCTGATTCCTAGAATGTCGATGTTCACCCTTGCCATCTCCTGTTTGACTATTTCCAATTTATCTTGATTCATGGACCTAACATTTCAGGTTCCTATGCAATATTGTTCTTTACAGCATCAGACTTTGCATCCATCACCAGTCAGGTCAACAACTGGGTGTTGTTTTTGCTTTGGCTCAATCACTTCATTCTTTCTGGAGTTATTTTTCCACTTTTCTCCAGTAGCATATTGGGAACCTACCACCCTGGGGAGTTCATCTTTCAGTATCATAACTTTTTGCCTTTTCATACTGTTTATGGGGTTCTCAAGCCAGAATACTAAATTGATTTGCCATTCCCTTCTCCAGTGGACCACAGTTTGTCGGAACTCTCCACCAGTGACAAATTTTATTTTCCTGGGCTCCCAAATCACTGTCCATGGTGACTACAGCCATGAAATTAAAAGACACTTGCTCCTTGGAAGAAAAGCTATGACCAACCTAGAAAGCATATTAAAAAGCAGAGACATTACTTTCCTGGCAAAGTCTGTATGAATGTGAGATTTGGACCATAAATAAAGCTGAGCAACAAAGAACTGATGGTTTGAACTGTGGTGCTGGAGAAGATGCTTGAGAGTCCCTTGGACATCAAGGAGATCCAACCAGTCCATCCTAAAGGAAATCAGCCCTCAGTATTCATTGGAAGGACTGATGCTGAGGCTGAAGCTCCAATATTTTGGCCACCTGATGCAAAGAACTGACTCATTTAAAAAGACCCTGATACTGGGAAAGATTGAAGACAGGAGGAGAAAGGGACGACAGAGGATGAGATGGTTGGATGACATCACTGACTCAATAGATGTGAGTTTGAGTAAGCTCCAGGAAGCTTACTGGACTAGAAGATAAAGCTTCCCTGATGGACAGGGAAGCCTGGTATGCTGCAGTCCATGGCACTGAAAAGAGTCAGACATGACTAAATGACTGAACTGAACTGAAGGAAAAATTGTATGACTATATTCAAAAGTACTCAAAAAATTTGAAAAAAATATCAAATCTTGATTTTTAAAAAATACACATTAATGTATATTAAGATAACATGAAAATAGATATATGTATTTGTCTACAGAATATATTACATAAGAGAATTTTCAAGGTCATTTCCACCAATGCTATAAACAATACAAGATAATTAAATAATTATAACTAGCAACACACTGGACATTCTGCAAGACCATATCACAGATATAAAGACACTGTATAAATAGCACACAATATTTAAAAATTCTAATATATAAACTTAAAATGAAGTGTAAAACTATTTCTGAAACATAACTAGAAAAAGTAGATCTGAGCAAATTGGAAGACACACCAATCTCATGGGTAAAAAAATAAATATCCAAATTTTGCCAATTTTTTTTTAAATTAGAATGTTGATTTACAATGTTGTGATAGTTTCAGGTATAAAACAAAGAAAATATGTTATATATATGAATATATCCACTTTTTTTAGTTTCTTTTTCCATATAGATCTTTGTATTTAGTCAAGTTCCCTCTGCTCTGTAGTAATTGTCATACTGAGTTACATAAGCCAGACAAAGAAGGATAAATATCATATGATATTGCTTGTATTTGGAATCTAAAAAATGCTAAGCTAATTAAAAATTCAGTATAATTTCTTTTAAAATAATATTTTTATTCATTAAGTAGAAAATGTTATTTAAAGATTTCTATGGATAAAAAGCAAAATATTTCCCAGTAGACATTGATCTAAGGAAAACAATATGTGTGTGTTTAAGTGTATATGGTAGACCAGTGACAGTGGAGATAGTGTGTCAAATATTTAGATGGTTAGATGGCATCACCAACTCAATGGACAGGAGTTTGAACAAGCTCCAAGGGATGGTGAATGACAGGGAAGCCTGGTGTGCTGCAGTCCATGGGATCTCAAAGAGTCAGACATGACTGAGTCACTGAACAAAAACAACAAAAGCTTCCATAATTAAATGAATATGGTATTGATATGTGAATGTGTACACAAACCAGTAAAACTGAATAGAAATTACAGAAATACATGAATGTCTATAATGAAATTCAGTATATGATGAAAATGAAATAGCAAATCTGTAGAGAAAAAATAGACTAGCTATCAAATAATATATTTTAATTAAAAGATAAAATCAGATTTGTATTTATAGAATATATATACATCCCTATATAAAAAAATAGTACTAATTGAAGTAATAACAAGATAAGGAAAAAAGACCCTATTGACTGTAGCCCACCAGGCTCCTCTGTGCATGGATATTCTCAGTCACTAAATTTGAGATGGTCAAATGCCAGATGCATTTCACAGCAATATCAGTAAGATTCCTGCACAAGCAACCCCTCACAAACAAATTATATTTAAGTAATCAGTACTTATTTCCATAATAGAATAATACAAATAAGAACACAGTGCAAGAGGCCAACAGCTTAATAAGTTAGGACATTCTGTAAAACAGCTAGCCTAACTTTTTCAATGTCATGAAAACAAGTGAGAACAGACTGCCCTAGATTGAAACAAATTCTAGAGACAAGATAATAAAATTCAGTGAGTAAATCTTATTTCAATTCTGATTCAAATGGCCTATAATAAAAAGACATTTTTGAAATAAGGGGTGCCTTAGTTTTTTTCAAATGCTATAAAAAACACACCACAGACTGGCTAGTTTATAAACAAGAGAAACTTATTTCTCACAGTTCTGTCTGACAATACAAGCAATGCTTCTCTTCAAAGAACTTGTATGTGACCAAAATAATAAGAATTTCAAGGAATTGTAAGGGCTAAGAAATAAACTGAATAAATACTATAAAGAGCAAATAACATGGTGTAGGAAGCTAGTAAATTTCATCGAGGCTTGATCACTATAAGGAAGTTTAAGTTGAATGAGATCTTGGAAGTGATAAGACAGTCAAGAGACAATTTGGTGAGAAAATATTCAAAGACATCAATTAAAAAGAAAAAGGAAAGTTTATGAAATAGAAGTAAGTTTAGTATTTTCTAGAACTATGCTGTCCGCTGAAAATAATAGAATATTCAAATAACAGAAATAATATGATGCATATTTTAATTTTTCAAAATGCTACATTTAAAAAGTAACAATGAAATTGTTAATTACATTATTTCTGTTTCAGTTTATTTAATATATCCAAAATAATAGCATTATGAATATTAACAATGACAAAATTAATGAATTACATTCATTTTTAATGAATTACGTTCATTTTTAAACTGCTTTTGAAATATGCTATGTATTTTACAGTTAGAGAACAAATACAATTAGATTAGAATATGGAAAATACGGTATCCCATTTTAAGTGATCAATAGTCACATGTAACTAGTATCTGTCATACTGAATACTTCAGGTCTAGTGACTGAAGGGAGACCACTGTCTCTGAAGGCATCTGAGGAAAAGAACAGATCAAGGTGAATTGGAGGGAGAGACAATATATAGATCAAACAGTGCTTTCTAGACAGTGGCAGGGATTGTAGACTGTATTTCAACTAAGTGGGAGTCTCTGGAGGGTTTTTGAGTGTTTGCTCTAGTCTGTTTGGGTTGCTATAGCAAAACACCACAAATTGGGTGGCTTCTAAACAAGAGAAATTTATTTTCACAGCCTGAAGCTGGGAGCCCACAATCATGATGACAGCATGGTCGGGTGAGGTTTTCTTTCTGGTCTCAGATCTCATTGCATCCTCATGTGAAGGGAGATGGTGGGGGCTCTGTGGGGTCACCGGTTCAGTTCAGTTCAATTCAGTCTCTCAGTCGTGTCCGACTCTTTGTGACCCCATGAATCGCAGCACGCCAGGTCTCCCTGTTCATCACCAACTCCCAGAGTTCACTCAGACTCACGTCCATTGAGACCGTGATGCCATCCAGCCATCTCATCCTCGGTCGTCCCCTTCTCCTCCTGCCCCCAATCCCTCCCAGCATCAGAGTCTTTTCCAATGAGTCAACTCTTCGCATGAGGTGGCCAAAGTACTGGAGTTTCAGCTTTAGCATCATTCCTTCCAAAGAAATCCCAGGGTTGATCTCCTTCAGAATGGACTGGCTGGATCTCCTTGCAGTCCAAGGGACTCTCAAGAGTCTTCCCAATTCTTCAGCGCTCAGCCTTCTTCACAGTCCAACTCTCACATCCATACATGAACATAAGAAAAACCATAGCCTTGACTAAGAGCACTAATGACATCATGTGGCTCCACCCTCATGACCTAGTGACGTCCCAAAGGCTGCACCTGCTACCATTGGCTTTGGGGGTTAGTATTTAACTTATGAAATTTGTGGGCATAAAAAAACATTCAAACCACAGCAGAGAAGAAATTTGAGTAAGATCTAGACATTGTTTAGCAGATTACCAGCATTGTGGTTATACAAGAAAATGGTCATAGGCTTTTAAGACATTGAAATGTCCATATGTCTCAAAGATATATTCTGAAATGAATGAAGTATAAGTACTGTGTCTTAGAAAGGTTTGAAAATACTTCAACAAATAAAAGTGATTTATAAAATGAGTTTTGTACTAGAATGAGAATGCAATAGGTAGGTTGGTAGCCAGAGTGAGAAAAAAAGGACAAAATAGCATTGAAACATGTATATTACCATATGTGAAATAGATCACAAGTCCAAATTTGATGCATGAGACAGGGCACTCAAAGCTGGTGCACTGGGACAACCGAGAAGGATGGGATGGGAGGGAAGAGAGAGGGGGGTTCAGGATAGGGGACACATGTACACCCATGGCTGATTCATGTCAATGTATAGCAAAAACCACCATAATATTGTAAAGTAATTAGCTTCCAATTAAAATAAATATTTTTAAATGTTAAAAACATGATAATAATAACCACTTCATAGCATACAGAACATTGAAGACTGTAGTGAAAGTGAAAGTCGCTCAGTCGTATCCGACTGTTTATGACCCCATGGACTATACAGTCCATGGAATTCTCAAGGCCAGAACACTGGAGTGGATAGCCTTTCCCTTCTCCAGGTGATCTCAACACAGGGATTTAAGCCAGATCTCCTTCATTGCAGACGGATTATTTACCAACTGAGCCACAAGGGAAGCCCAAGAATACTGGAGTGGGTAGCCCATCCCTTCTCCAGTGGATCTCCCTGGCCCAGGAATCAAACCTGGGTCTCCTGTATTGCAGGTGGATTCTTTTCCAACTGAACTATCAGGGAAGCCCTAAATTCTAAAAAAATATGCTAAATATATAAATTCTATTAAATATGCCATAAAGTATCTCTGTTTTATATATCTATATGTGTGATGTGTGTTTGGGTGTGTGTGTGTGTCTGTATATGTGTGCAGTCATGCTTAACTCTTTGTGGCTCCATGAACTGTTGGCTGCCACGCTCCTCTGTCCATGCAATTTTCCAGGCAAGAATACTGGAGTTGGATCCCATTTCCTACTCCAGGGGATCTTCCCAACCAAGCCAGGGATTGAACATGCATCTCTTGAGTCTACTGCAATTGCAGGCAGATTCTTTACTACTGTGCCACCTAGAAAGCCCATATATCTATCCCGTGTGTGTGTGTGTGTGGTGTGTGTGTGTGTGTGTGTGTATTGCTAGATCACATCCGACTCTTTGGCAACCCCAAGGACTGTGGCACACCAGGCTTCCCTATCCTTCACCATCTTCCAAAGCTTGCTCAAAGTCCTGTCGTTGAATCAGTGTTGCCATCCAACTATATTGGCCTCTGTTATCCCCTTCTCCTCCTGCCTTCAGTCTTTCCCAGCATCAGGGTCTTTTCTAATGAGTCGGCTCTTCACATCAGGTGGCCAAACTACTAGAGCTTCAGCTACAGCATCAGTACTTCCAATGAATATTCAGGACTGATTTCCTTTAGGAATGACTGGTTTGATCTCCTTGAAATCCAAAGGACTCTGAAGAGTCTTCTTCAACATCACAGTCTGAAAGCATCAATTCTTCAGTGTTCAGTCTTCTTTATGGTCCAACTCTCACATCCATACATGAATACTGACAAAAGCAAGCTTTGACTATACAGACCTTTGTCAACCAAGTGATGTCTCTTCCTTTTAATATGATGTCTAGGTAAATCATGCTTCTCTGATGGCTCAGACAGTAAGGCATCTGCCTGCAATGCAGGAGACCCAGGTTCAATTGCTGGGTCAGGAAGATACCCTGGAGAAGGAAATGGCAACCCACTCCAGTATTCTTGCTTGGAAAATTCCATGGACTGAGGAGTCTGGTAGGCTACAGTCCATGGAGTTGCAAAGAGTCAGACATGACTGAGCCACTTCACCTTCTAGATAAGCCATAGCTTTTCTTCCAGGGAGCAACTGTCTTTTAATTTCATGGCTGCAGTTTGGAACACAAGAGTTTAAAGTCTGTCATTGTATCCCCAATCTATTTGCAATTAAGTGATGGGATGAGATGCCATGATCTTAGTTTTTTGAATGTTGAGTTTTATGCCAACTTTTTCACTCTCTTTCACCTTCATCAAGGGGCTCTTTAGTTCTTCTTGGCTTTCTGCCACAAGAGTGATATCATATGCATATCTGAGGTTATTGATGTTTCTCCCGGCAATCTTGATTCCAGTTTTGTGCTTCATCCAGCCCAGCTTTTGCATGACATACTCTGCACACAAGTTAAATAAGCAGGGTGACAACATACAGTCTTGACACACTCCTTTTCCAATTTGGAACCAGTCTGTTGTTCCATATTCAATTCTAACTGCTCCTTCTTGTCCTGCATACTGATTTCTCAGGAGGCAGGTCAGGTGTTTCCATCTCTTTAAGAGTTGTCCCCAGTTTCTTGTGATCCACACAGTCAAAGGATTTAGCATAGTCAATGAAGCAGAAGTAGAAGTTTTTCTGGACTCTTGATTTTTCTGTGATCCTGATGGATGTTGGCCATTTGATTTCTGGTTCCTCTGCCTTTTCTAAATCTGGCTTGAACATATGGAAGTTCACAGTTCACATACTGTTAAAGCCTGGCTTGGAGAATTTTGAGAATTACTTTAATTGCATGTGAAATGAGTGCAATTGAGTGGTAATTTGAACATTCTTTGGTATTGCCCTTCTTTGGGATTAGAATGAAAACTGACCTTTTCTAGTCCTGTGGCCACTGCTGAGCTTTCCGTATTTGCTGGTATATTGAGTGCAGCACTTTCACAGCATCATCTTTTAGGATTTGAAATAGCTCAACTGGAATTATATCATCTCCACTAGCTTTGTTCTTAGTGATGCTTCCTAAGGCCCACTTGACTTCACATTCCAAGATGACTGGTTCTAGGAGAATGATCACACCACCGTGGTTATCTGGGTTATAAAGACTTTTTTTTTGTATAGTTATTCTGTGTATTCTTGCTACCTCTTCTTCATATCTTCTGCTTATGTTAGGTCAATACCATTTCTGTCCTTTACTGTGTCCATCTTTGCATGAAATGTTTCCTTGATATCGCTAATTATTTTGAAGAGACATCTAGTCTTTCCCATTCTACTGTTTTTTCTTATTTCTTTGCCTTGTTCACCCGAAGGACAATGCAAGAAATCTCTATATACTAACCTGTATTTATTAAAAAAAAAAAAAATAGAAATCTCTATATACTAACCTCTTCCCTGGTGGCTCAGAGGTTAAAGCGTCTGCCTGGAATGCAGAAGACCGGGGTTCGATCCCTGGGTTGGGAAGATCCCCTGGAGAAGGAAATGGCAACCCACTCCAGTACTCTTACCTGGAAAACACCATGAAGGGAGGAGCCTGATAGGCTACAGTCCATGGAGTCGCAAAGAGTCGGCCACGACTGAGCGACTTCACTTTCACTTTCATATACATATTATATTTATGATTCTATATACATCTATGTTATAAATATTTTGAGAAAATTTATCCCTCCAGTAAATCGTTTATCATGATTTTCATAAAACAGAGATACATATATGCCTTTGAAGCACCAGGATATGAATGATGAAAATCTGCGTTTTAAATCAATTCAAAGAACTTAGGCAAAATAATCTCTTTGAGTAGCTTATTTATAAAATGATCTGGTAGTAAAGAGAAGATATAAATAAAGATGTTTTGTCAGTTGTACAGAAATTTCTCTGAAATACAGAAAGTATATAAAGTAACCATAACATCTAAAGTTCATGACTGCATTATGGATCCTACCTTATGAATCAGGAAAGAGCAATAAGAATAATAATAAACTTAATAATAGGCAAAATATTGGATCACTTTATGCAGATATTTCCATTTGTTCTCTATAACAGTTTGCTAAGATTGTATTGAGACTTCTCTAGTAGCTCAGACAGTAAAGAATCTGCCTGCAATGCAGGAGACCCAGGTTCAAATCCTGGGATGTGAAGGTCTCTTGGTGAAGGGAATGGCAACCCACTTCAGTATCCTTGCCTGGAAAATTCTGTGGACAGAGGAGCCTGCAGGCTACAGTGCATGGAGTCACAAAGAGTTGGACATGACTGAATTACTAACAGTTTCACTTTCAAGATAGTATTAAACTACAGATGCAGAGTAGCACATTAGAATGCTCATAGTATTGCTGCTTATGAAATAGCTTATGAAATGCCCTGACACAACATATTGTGCAAATGAGTTTTAGTCATCATTTTATTGATGAACATAGATGAAATAAGATCCATTTTCTTAAAGCTGGGCTAAAGATGGTCAGAGTATTGTTCAGGGAAATTATGTGAATATGTAGGTCTATACGCATTCAAAGAACCTAGGTCAGACTATTAAGCAATTCCTGCTTTTAAATTTATGATAACTCTACTGAATTTGAAAAATATAAATAAGCACTTTGAGAGATATTGTTATCACTTTTTTATTTTACAAAAGCAGAGAACAAAATTTTAATTTCTGAAATTTTGCTGCACTGAAGAAACTGACTTAAAAATCCTATTTCTAGGAATTTGTTGTATGCAAATCATCATTTCTATATAAACATTTGGACTTACCTGTTGGCTCATATGGTAAAGAATCCACCTGCAATGCAGGAGACCTAGGTTCAATCCCTGGGTTGAGAAGATCTCCTGGAGGAGGGCATGGCAACCCACTCCAGTATTCTTTTCCAAAGAATCCCCATAGACAGAGGAACATGCAGGCATCAGTCCATGGAGTCACAAAGAGTTGGACGCTACTGAGCTATTAAGCACAGCATATAAAACGTTTAGGTGCAAGATAGTGAATGGCTGTATATTGGGGGAAATGTGCAAACATGTAAATATCTATTATCAGTAATTAATAAGGAACACAGATTTGAAGATGACTCCTCTTGGGTTCAAATCTTGGTTCTGACAATTGCTAAATTATTTTTGCCAATATATGTGATCTTTCCTGCCTCAAAATCCTCATAAAATGGAAAGTGCTTTGTTTTTTTTTTTTTTTAACAAAACTGTTTTTATTTAAATTCACAAAAAACAATTAGAGTGCAAAACTTAAAAACTGATTCTACTAAAAAATCAGTAGGAATTAAATACGAAGAAACAACTTTACTAGGAATTGTGAAAAAACCAACACTTCAGTGAAAGACATAAAATAGTTTTTAAATTAAACAAAAGGTTATTTGAACATATCACTTTCTCCCAAGTTGCTAAATTGAATGCTATTCCAAGTTATCATAAGATTGTTGTGAGTATTTGAAAAGTGCTTGAATTGTAGAAAGTATTTAGTAAAGAAAGTCTCTCATTATCATTCCGTACCGCATAGGGTTGTAATATGTAATAATGAAGACATTAAAAATAAGCCTGTGTTTGACAACCAAATGCAAGGTGGAACCTCAGATTGTACTTCAAAACCAAAAAAGAATGCTAGTGAGGAAAACTGGTAAAATCTAAAGAGAGCCTATGGTTTAGTTAATGGCATTGGTCAACATTAATTCATTATGTTATTACTAAGAATTTTACTGGAGCAATTCATGATGTTGACATCAGTTCAGTTCAGTTCATTCAGTCGTGTTCAACTGTCTGCAACCCCATGGACTGCAGCACACCAGGCTTCTCTGTCCATCACCAATTCCCAGAGCCTACTCAAACTCACGTCCATTGCATCGGTGATGCCATCCAACCATCTCACCCTCTGTCCTCCACTTCTCCCCGTGCCTTCAATCTTTCCCAGCATCAGGGTCTTTTCAAATGAGTCAGTTCTTCACATCATGTGGCCAAAGTATTGGGGTTTCAGTTTCAGCATCAGTCCTTCCAACAAATATTCAGGACTGATTTCCTTTAGGATTGACAGGTTGGATCTCCTTGCAGTCCAAGGGACTCTCAAGAGTCTTCTCCAACACCACAGTTCAAAAGCATCAATTCTTTGGCACTCAGCTTTCTTCAGAGTCCAACTCTCACATCCATACACTACTACTGGAAAAACCATAGATTTGGCTAGACGGACTTTTGTTGGCAAAGTAATGTCTCTGTTTTTTAATATGCTGTATAGATTGGTCATAGATTTTCTTCCAAGGATCAAGCGTCTTTTAATTTCATGGCTGCAGTTACCCTCTGCAGTGATTTTGGAGCCCCCAAATAAAGTCTCTCATTGTTTCCATTGTTTCCCCATCTATTTGCCATGAAGTGATAGGACTAGATGTCATGATCTTTGTTTTCTGAATGTTGAGCTTTAAGCCAACTTTTTCATTCTCCTCTTTCACTTTCATCAAGAGACTCTTTAGTTCTTCTTCACTTTCTTCTATAAGGATGGTGTCATCTGCATATCTGAGGTTATTGATATTTCTTCTGAAAATCTTGATTCCAGCTTGTGTTTCATCCAGCCATCAGGAGATAATATATGGGAATTTTCTGTGCTAGTTTTGCAACTTTACAGTAAGACAGATTTTATTTAAAAATAAAAAGATTTCAAATGTTGTAGAAAAATATATAATAATAAGTTAATATGCTCATGATATAAATTTTAAGTGAATTATACAGATTATGGAATATACACATATTTATATGTATAGATGATATTGCTGTATATGCTTAAATAAGCAAATATGCATGTTACGAATCTAGAAATACACAAATCAATATGTTCACAAAGTATCTCTTGCTGGAATGGGAGTGTGAGTGATTGCTTAAATCCTACCTTTGTCTATATTTTTTATTTTTATTTTTAATAAGTAAAATTGTGACTGAAAAGTAATTATTTTAACTAGTGAAATATCCCATTCATGAATTTAGTATAATCATTTGCTTTCAACTCTGTTGCATTCAGAGTACATTTGTTTATATGCATAGTATTGAGAGCTAATACTAAAATCTAAAGAAATAGAAAAAGATCGAGATTAATGGTATTTTGATATTAATGTAATGTTATATAGTTGATTTTGCTCTAAAATTTGAAAGTAAATATTTTCCTTAATAATAAAAATATGTTTTGAATCAAGCACTGATAAACAATAACATTTTTATACTACACATTCTTCTAAAATGAATTACTCAAAAATAAATAAAATTTATTCCCACTTACAAAGAACACTAATAAAACATATTTGCATGTAAATGAAGAATTATAAATTAAGCAAGTGGTAGTAGGAAATTACTCATATTCTCAAAGCTGTTGGGGAATCAGAGAGAATTTCACACAGACTATGACAACTGACTATAGATGAAAGTTCTTAGGAAAGACAAATAGAATTGCATTCTAGGCAGAAAGAATTACATGCACAAGTTTACAGACAAAATCAAGTATAAGTCATTTAGGAATTCTTTCAGCTACAATAACTGAAAGCTTGACTAAAAGAAATTTAAATCATGCAGTCACCCATTGTTTGTATAAAGAAATATAAGCCGTTTTACAGTTGATTCAGCAACTCCACAAATTTAGAGGGTTTAATTGGTATATTTCCTATGGTTTTCATGCTCCTCTCATGGTTATAAGACAGTGATTCTAGCTCCAGACATCATACCCAGTTCTTCCTGTGAACCGTCATCTCTAAACTGCAAGAAAACATCTTTCCTATAAGTCTCAGTAAAGTTCCAATTAAGTGTAAGATGAATAAGGTAGATATTGTTATTTTTAGGTACAAAAGGAATATAGAAATAAATGCTCTTTTTCAACATCTAAGTAATGATAGGAGAAAGGAGAAAATAATCCATATCATTTCAGATAATTTCCCAACAGTGCATTAAGGAAAATTTAAAAAATCGGTATTGCTGGGCAATAAACTATGAAGAGGAAACTCAGAGACTGATGCTGGAGAGTTCAATGAATTTCAGTGTTTGAGAAAAGTCTGGGATTTGCTAGACTACCCAGGTATAACACAGAAGGAACTTAAAATTCATCCTGCCTCCTGAGATATCTGTATTCAGGTCATGAAGCAACAGTTAGAACTGGACATGGAACAACAGACTGGTTCCAAATCAGGAAAGGAGTATGCCAAAGCTGTATATGGTCATCCTGCTTATTTTAACTTAAATGCAGAGTACACCATGTGAAATGCCAGGCTGGCTGAAGCACAAGCTGGAACCAAAATTGCTGGGAGAAATATCAATAACCTCAGATACATAGATGACATCATCCATATGGCAGAAAGTGAAGAACAACTAAAGAGTCTCCTGATGAAAGTGAAAAAGGAGAGTGAAAAAGTTGGCTTAAACTCAACATTCAGAAAATTAAGATCATGGCATCCAGTCCTATCACTTCATGGCAAATAGATGGGGAAACAATGGAAACAGTGAAAGACTTTATTTGGGGGGCTCCCAAATCACTGCAGATGGTGACTGCAGCCATGGAGTTAAAAGACGCTTGTTCCTTGGAAGAAAATCTATGACCAAACTATACAGCACGTTAAAAAGCAGAGACATTACTTTGCCAACAAAGGTTAGTCTAGCCAAATCTACGGTTTTTCCCGTAGTCATGTACAGGTGTGAGAGTTGGACTCTAAAGAAAGCTGAGTGCCGAAGAATTGATGCTTTTGAACTGTGGTGTTGGAGAAGACTCTTGAGAGTCCCTTGGACTGCAAGGAGATTTAGCCAGTCCATCCTAAAGGAAATCAGTCCTGAACATTCATTGGAAGGACTGATGCTGAAGCTGACACTCCAACGCTTTTGCCACCTAATGCAAAGAACTGACTCATTAGAAAAGACCCTGATGCTGAGAAAGTTTGAAGGCAGGAGAGGAAAAGGATGACAGAGAATAAGATGGTTGGATGGCATCACCAACTCAATGGACATGAGTTTGAGTAGGCTCTGGGAGTTGGCAATGGACAGGGAAGCCTGGTGTGCTGCAGTCCATGGGGTTGCAAAGAGTCACACACAACTGAGTGACTGAACTGAACTGATATAAATACTGAGGTACTAGTATGAAGAGTGAAAAGTCCACAAACTCGTAGATACTTTAAATAATGGAGAGCTATTCTATACTCATGGATAGGAAAACTTCACAATATCATTAAGACATCAATTTTTCCCGACTTGATTTAGGAATTCAGTACTATCTAAATCAAAATCTTGAAAAATTAATTCTGAAGTTAATATGGAAAGGCAGAAGATCCAAAATAACCAACATGATACTAAAGGACAGAAATCTGATACTACCAGATTCCAAGACAATATAAAGCTACAGAAATGCAGACAATCAGTGTGATTACTGATGAAACAACAAGCAAGTAGACCAATGGAACCGAATAGAGAGCCCAGAAATAGACCCACACAAATGTGGCCAACTGATTTTTGACAAGCAAAAGCAATGAAATAGAGAATGGTAATCGTTTCAACAAATGTTGCTGGAACAATTGGGCATCCACATGCAAAATATCAAGACACTGACCGTATGTCTTTCACGATAACTCCAAATGGATAATACAATCTACTGTAAAATGTGAAACTATAAACTTCTAGAAGATTTGCAACAATGGTTTTGGCAATTGTTTTTAAACACAATAGCAAGATCCATAAAAGAAATGTTTGATAGGTGAAACTTCACTAAAACAAGTAAAAACTTCTCTACTCAGTAAAAGACATGGTTAACAGAATGAAAAGACTAGTCACAAACTGCAAGTAAATATTTGGAACATTTGGTTTATCTGATAAAAATCTTGTATCCAAAATATTCAAAGAATAATTAAAACTCAACAATAAGGAAATAAACAAAAAGTGAACAAATTTTTACCAAAGAAGGTATACAGATAGTCAATGAACATATGAAATAATACTCAATATCATATCTCGATAGGGAATTGCAAATTAAAGCAACAAGGAGATACTAACCTATTGAAGTGGTTAATATGCAAAACACTGACAACACCAAATGCTGATGAGGATGTAGTATATTCATTGCTGGTGGACATTCAAAATGGGACAGCTACTTTATTTATTTATTTATTTTTTACAAGTTTAAGCAAAGAATGTTTATTTTATTTTATTTTTTATTTTTTTTTAATTTTTACTTTATTTTACTTTACAATACTATATTGGTTTTGCCATACATTGACATGAATCCACCATGGGTGTATATGAGATCCCAATCCTGAATCCCCGAGAGCTTGGCAGTTTCTTAACAAACCAAATTTACTATTGCCATAGGATCTAAAAATCACTCTCAGTGTTTGCTCAAACTAGTTGAAAACTTGAATTCATTTAAAGCTTGCACTCAAACATTTATAGCAGCTTCATTCATAATTGCCAAAACTTGGAAGCAACCAATACATCCTTCATTTGTGGATGGACAAACAAATAGTGGTACATCTGTAAAGTGGAATATTATTCAGTGGTAAAAAAAGAATGCCGCTATCAAGTTACAAAAATCTATGCAGGAGGCTTAAAATGCAAATTGATGAGTCAAAGAAGCCCATCTTAGAAAGCTACATATTGTATTATTTCAGCTCTATATGATTCTAGAAAAGACAAAACAATAAAGATAGCAACAACAACAAAAAAATCAGTGTTTGCCAGGAGCTGGGAGGGTAGAGAGGAAGGGATAAATAGATAGCACACAGAGGATTTTTGAGGGCAGTGAAAATACGCATTAGGACACTGTAATGGATGCATTATGTAATACATGACATTTTTCATTTGTCAAAACCCAAGAAACTTTTCATCACAAAGAGTGTGCAGTAATGTAAACTATGGTGTTTAGTTAATAATTACATGATAGTATTGATTTATCAATTGTACCAAATGTGCCACAACAAAGCAAGGTGTAACCAAAAGAGGAAAATTAAACCTGGAGGACTATATGGGAACTCTGTGCATTTTGCTCATTTTCTTTTGTGAATCTACCCGCACCCTCACCCCAAAACAAAGCTTATTTGTTGACAAAAGCAAGAACTTTGTCAAGATTGACGGACGTGACAACAGTTGGGAACACTAATGTAAATATAAAATAATGTTCAGATTAGGATACAGGTAATAAAAATGGAAAAGGGGAAATGACTTGAGAGATTTTAAATCTGGAGTCAATGTCACTTAGGGTTAGACTGGATCATAGGTTTTGGGGAAAGTGTGGGAAAGGGAAGAATATAGGGTAACTTTCACAATTTTAACTTGGGTGACTGGGGGATGTAAATCATTGTAGAGAAGAGTGCGTTATTGTACAGATGAAGTTCTCATTTCATCTTTAACTTCTTGAGTTTTAATGACAGTGGCAAATGATAAACGAGTTTTCCTATAAAAATAATATGACTGAAAATTTAAAAATTAAAGACACTCTCTTGTTAAAACTTTGGAGATGCTGTATTTTTAGAATAGACTTTCTTTCTTCACTAATCTATACTCTGTAAGTCAGTTTTAGAGTGGAGTGAGAAAAGATTTTAAAAGCAGCTTAGACCAAGCTAATGAAAGCAAAAGTTAGAGGGGACTGAATAAAAAGAGTCAGATACTGTGAAAGAACAAGTACTAAGAATTATTTCCAAATTAATAGGCAGTATGATTTTGCATAACACCTACAGTAGAAGGAAGCTGACTTAGTTGTGAAAACACTACAAATCCCTTAGCATGGGATGCTTCAATTGTGTTTCTGAAAAATATTTTGATTTCTTTATGCAAGTGCTACTGCATATCATTGCCTCTAACTACACACTTACAACACTCTGAAAATTGAGCTGGTAATTTAGATAGCATAACAGGTACAGCAAAGCAGGAGAATATTAAATAGTTATGCAAATTGCTTATGAATATCAATAGTTTGAAGTTACAGATACTGTCATAACATCATAAAATTAAAAATAGGATTTTATTATAAAGATTCAAGTTCTGTAGAATAAATTAAAGGTGTTTCACTTTCTATAGGATTCTTAGTTTGATAAAAGACAGTATTCTCCTATGGAATTTTTTTTTTTTTTAATGAGAAAATGAAGTGTATGCTAAACACTGATGGGGTTGTCTGAGGTAGAATATAAAATACTTGTTTAGTTTAGTAGCAATAATATATAACATTTTAATAATTATGTGTATTTTCTCAGCAATAACTTTCATAGAAAAGTGTCATAAGCTACTCAAATAGTAAGCCGAGCTGTTAGTAATTTGTTTATTTACAGAGGAGTAAACTGTGGCTCAGAGAATTTAAGAAAATTGTTCTAATACAAAACTACATTGAGTTCCAAGGCTGATGAGCAAAATCTAAGACATTGTACACCAGATGAGTTTCTTAAGAGTTTTCCAGAGTTAAAACATGCAGTGATTATTTTGGCTTTATTTTTGTTTAACTCTATGCTAGGAAATCTCTCTAGTCATCTGGAAAAGGGCAAACCACTTTTGAGTTCCTAAATTTCCTTCTTTCTGCAGAGGGAGAGTGATCATCTTTGTGACTGAGAAGAGCTTCCCTAAGGATATAGATGGGGAAACAGTGTCAGACTTTATTTTGGGGGGCTCCAAAATCACAGCAGATGGTGATTGCAGGCATGAAATTAAAAGACACTTACTGCTTGGAAGGAAAGTTATGACCAACCTAGATAGCATATTGAAAAGGAGAGACATTACTTTGCCAACAAAGGCCCGTCTAGTCAAGGCTATGGTTTTTCCAGTGGTCATGTATGGATGTGAGCGTTGGACTGTGAAGAAAGCTGAGTGTCAAAGCTGAGTGACTGAACTGAACTGAAAGATAAATAAATAGATATGAAATCATGGGTTATGATACATCTTGAGTGCAGAAATGTCAAAGGAGATGTAAGTACTGTTTTCAGAACATGCTGTGAATGAAATCTGGGCAGAGCATACTAGAGATAGTCCACATCAAGCAGGATTATACAAATAAGACAAAGTTCTGTTTTTATAGAAGTGTTTAGTGGTGTCAGCCTAGGATATCTCCGTCCCTTCATAAAAACAGGATTTGCAGCCAGCAAGTGATCAAAGAATCATATCATTCTTTAAGGCATTTGAGGTATTTAAAATGATTCATGATTATTTTAGGAATTTATTGCTTTGCTACTAGGAAAATAATATATCCATAATCACATGTAATTCTAATTTAAATAGATGTGAATAGCTATGCAAACATCATTCAGCTAATCTCAGCATTATCCCCTTGAGCATTAATTAGATAAACCTTTGATGGTTCAGTTTTTTTTTGCTTTTTCTGATCTCACTTTATGTGTCTTCTATATATAGATTTTTTCATTCTTTTTATTGGAACTGCTACCTATATGGTCAGTCAGTCAGTCNCTTGGGTTGCCCTGCAGGCATGGCTTGGTTTCATTGAGTTAGACAAGGCTGTGGTCCTAGTGTGATTAGATTGACTAGTTTTCTGTGAGTATGGTTTCAGTATGTCTGCCCTCTGATGCCCTCTTGCACCACCTATCATCTTACTTGGGTTTCTCTTACCTTGGGTGTGGGGCATCTCTTCACGGCTGCTTCAGCAAAGCAAGAACCATAAATTTTCTTCCTAATGTTGAGACATTAAGCACTAGTGTTCACATGTTTGTTCACTGTGTCATACCAGCTACACTCCTGGGATCATCCAATTCCTTTTGCGTCATGCTTTCTCACAGCCATCACTCACCATGGCACTGTCAGGGTAGTATGTTTCTTAAAGAAAATGAGTTGAGGCCGATTCACTACCAAAGTCTATTGTAGGTTTCACCAGGCCTACCAATAACAAAAATAGCAATAATAACTATTAAAAACTCCCTAAACACTTCAGAGCAATCAAGGCTCTGTGATCCTGTGACTTCTCCCAACTTCTGGGTTCCCAGCCAAAATATCAGACCCACAGTCTCACTGAATCCACCAACCTGAGCTGCCTACAGTTCCAGGAGTAAGTTAATGTTTTGTTCTTTTGATGCCTCACATTTGTCTGTCTTCAAGCAGGGAGATAAAGACAACATGAAATGAATACCCATGCCTACACCAGAAAGATATAAAGGGAAGACAGCATACCAAACGTTATATTGTTTGTATTTTGTTGTTGTTGTTGTTGTTCAGTTGCTCAGTCATATCCAACTCTTTGTGAACCATGGACTACAACATGCCAGGTACCCCAGTCTTTCATTATCTCTGAGTTTGTTCAAACTCAAGTCCATTGAGTCGATGATGCCATCAAGCCATCTCATCTTCTATCGTCCCATTCTCCTCCTGCCCTCAGTCTTTCACAGAATCAGGATCTTTTCCATGAGTTGGCTCTTTGTATCAGATGGCCAAAGTATTTATTGCCAACTAAAATTTGGCACTTGTTATCTGCCTCCACAAGAATGAAATCACTGGCCACTCTAGTCACTGACCTTCAATACATCCTGAAAGAAATTCAGGTTGGTGATCAGGAGTGAAGCCCTCTGTGTTCTGGGATAAACAGGGAGAACAGACTTTCAGATAGCTAAATATTTTCCAGAAAGATTTTATAAGCCAAATTTTCACATCTCTTTGTATCTAGAAAAGTAGTAAAATCATTAATGATGACCCATGCTCCGTGTGACTAGCAGCAAGCCTTTGCCAAAATGTGTGCTTGACAGCAAGTGCCTCCATCACGAAAATCATATGTAATATTGACCTTCCTCGTACATCTTCTGAGCAGTTCTTCAGACCTACCTGAGAGGCTGTCTCCTGTGCTATAGTCCTCATTTTGCTCCAAATAATTCACAACTCTCACGTGGTGCATTCCCACCCACCCACCCCCAT
>SJYT01033678.1:203442-226043 GCA_006410635.1 Cephalophus harveyi
TCTGTTAGGTCCATACCATTTCTGTCCTTTATCGAGCCCATCCTTGCATGAAATGTTCCCTTGGTATCTCTAATTTTCTTGAAGAGATCTCTAGTCTTTCCCATTCTGTTGTTTTCCTCTATTTCTTTGCATTGATCACTGAAGAAGGCTTTCTTATCTCTTCTTGCTATTCTTTGGAACTCTGCATTCAGGTGCTTATATCTTTCCTTTTCTCCTTTGCTTTTCGCCTCTCTTCTTTTCACAGCTATTTGTAAGGCCTCCCCAGACAGCCATTTTGCTTTTTTGCATTTCTTTTCCATGGGGATGGTCTTGATCCCTGTCTCCCGTACAATGTCACGAACCTCATTCCATAGTTCTTCAGGCACTCTATCTATCAGATCTAGGCCCTTAAATCTATTCCTCACTTCCACTGTATAATCATAAGGGATGCTAGAGAGGGTGTGGAGAAAAGGGTTCCCTTTTCTCCACACCCTCTCTAGCATTTATTGCTTGTAGACTTTTGGATAACAGTCATTCTGACTGGTGTGAAATGGCACCTCAAGAGCTAACACCTATCCTTCTTAAACTCTTCCAGAAAATTGCATAGGAAGGTAAACTTCCAAACTCATTCTATGAGACCACCATCATCCTAATACCAAAACTTGACAAACATGCCACAAAAAAAGAAAACTACAGGCCAATATCACTGATGAACATAGATGCAAAAATCCTTAACAAAATTCTAGCAATTAGAATCCAACAACACATTGAAAAGATCATACATCATGACCAAGTGGGCTTTATCCCAGGGATGCAAGGATTCTTCAATATCCACAAATCAATCAATGTAATTCACCACATTAACAAATTTAAAAATAAAAGCCATATGATTATCTCAATAGATTCCGAGAAAGTCTTTACCAAAATTCAACATCCATTTATGATAAAAAAAAAAAAAAACCAGAAAGCAGGAATAGAAGGAACATACCTCAAGATAAGAAAAGCTATATATGACAAACCCACAGCTAACATCCTCAATGGTGAAAAATTGAAAGTATTTCCCCTAAAGTCAGGAACAAGGCAAGGGTGCCCACTCTCACCACTACTATTCAGCATAGTTTTGGAAGTTTTGGCCACAGCAATCAGAGCATAAAAAGAAATAAAAGGAATCCAGATTTGAAAAAAGAAAGTGCAACTCTCACTGTTTGCAGATGGCATGATCCTCTACATAGAAAACCCTAAAGACTCCACCAGAAAATTACTAGAGCTAATCAGTGAATATAGTAAAGTTGCAGGATATAAAATGAACACACAGAAATCCCTTGCATTCCTATACACTAACAATGAGAAAACAGAAAGAGAAATTAAGGAAACAATTCCATTCACCATTGCAATGAAAATAATAAAATACTTAGGAATATATCTACCTAAAGAAACAAAAGACCTATATATAGAAAACTATAAAACATTGGTGCAAGAAATCAAAGAGGACACTAATAGATGGAGAAATATACCATGTTCATGGATCAGAAGAATCAATATAGTGAAGATGAGTATACTACCCAAAGCAATCTACAGATTCAATGCAATCCCTATCAAGCTACCAACATTCTTAAGACATAAAACTAACTCCTCTTTTCATCAGTGGTTAAGGGCATGAAACAAGTCGTAATGTTGTTTTTGATTTGCTGACTTTGTGGAGCAAAATAAGAAAGGAGCTCATGAATTTCTAAATGAAAAGAGCTGTTAGAATGAGAAATCAGACCTGGGACAAGACTCTATGTACTCAAAGTAATTTCAGATTCTTGGCTACAACTCTTTGTATATAGAGCCCATTATTCAACAATTACTGAGGTCAGGCCCAAGCTCTATTCTGTACAGATACAAGGAGTACAAGTCCAGTGAAATTCAGGGCCATTGCCTGTTGCCATGTTTTTTATGTAAGAAATACAAAGAAGATAGTTGAAATTCCAAACCAAGTTGTTCCGGTAATGAGACATAATATATGAAATCTTTGTCTTTTAAAGTCTGTTCCTTCTACATTCTCAAAACTCATTCCATGAATTTTATAACATTAAGCAACTTTTTTTGTTAGGTGACTATGACAAAATGAAAAAAAAAAAAAGAATTAAAGAAATTAGAAGAATGCCTTTTACCCCTTTTTACCTCTGTTGAATATGTTATTCTGCACTAAATAACAAAAAGAGGGGAAAGGATTTTTAAAAGTATTATGTAACTTATATTGTCTACAACAAGAATATCAAGCATAAATTGTGTAAATTAACCATTTAGTGCTCTGTTTGGGGAAATAATGCCAATTTTTGATAATAGTGACTCGAACAGACACTTAATAGTCACCATTGTATTCTCTTGTTAAAACATAGTGACAAGAAAGAAAATTGCTGCATTCCCACACTCTATTTGTTTTCTTTATGCCAGAGTAAACTTAGACTTCTTTCCCAATTTTTTTGCCATGAAAATGAGTAAGATTTACCTCAAGTAGTTTTTGAAATTGTTTTCAATTATATCAATAAGATTATTTCTCCAGACAGCTGATAATTTGACTTTCTGTAGGCTTCTATTTGAAACGAATTGGCTTAACAATGCCTGATTTGAAAGATAGTACAACAAATCAGATTTTTTTTCAAGTTAATACAGAAAAAAAAATGATTGTTTCATCAGTGGCAGACAATAAACTGGACAATAGACAAAACACCTTTATTCTACCATACTAACTCAAAAGATATTTACTGAATAAAAAAGGGCCAAGCCCAGGCAGGCAGGTAATAGCAATACAAGGATTCGTGACATAGTAGCTGAACTCCAATGAAAATACTGACATTCTCTTCAGCATGTATAGAATTCTTTATTCATGTCTCATGAGGAGGACCCATTGATTTATACAGTTGAGTTCAGATACAACTAAACAAAAAGTTTTGAACATACCTTGTGTTAACAGATACTATAATTGTAACAAAAGCAATAAAATGTATTTCATTATGCCCTAATGATGTCACTGAAATAGCTTTTGTAATTTGTGTTATTAAAGGTAATGCTTAGTCTTGTTTTCTTACGGTTTCAGATCTGCTTCAGCATATGAGGTTTTTACCACTTAATGTAACTTGAAACATACTTTAGCTTTCACACAACACTGCCTCCATTTACATTTCTCATTGCACCCTCACAGCCTAAGTTAGTGGCTTCCCTTGTTCTACCTAATATCTTGGAGAGCAGCATGTGGTTATGTGTTAAAAGTTCACAAGTTGGCAGCCTAGAGTTGCACCCCTTAACACAAGGCAAGGAATGGGTGAGGGTGGAGAGGGAGAATGAAGAAATCAACAACACCATCTAGAAGAGGCCACAGCCTTCTTAAACACATCCCCATAAAGACTCTAGGCTAAGCCAAAGGATTTCAGGGACTTCTGATTAGGATACTTTCTGTCATGTATGGGCTATATTGTTATTGTTTTGAGAGGTGGCCAAGGAAGAGCTGTTTGGGATAAAAGGTGATGAACAGGCCTCATCGTTGCAGCCACAGGTGAGAATCAACACCCACACACAAGAGAGCACTCACTGGTACGAGAAGGAGCAGAAGTGGGATGACAGAAGGATGACAGAAGAAGAGGAAGGACAGGTCTCGAATTTTCCCCATCTGGATCCTTATCTCTGGAATGCAAAAGAAACTGGCAAAAATGGATGTTTCTGAGGAGGCAAATCTATTCACACACATAAAATGTTAAATGGACAAATAAAAACACAGATGATTTCAGTAGCAAGTTATACCAAAATTTCAAGAAAAACATAATTTGTGTTTTATTATTTTTCCATAAATAATAAAGAGCAAATTATTTATTACTTATTGATTTACTTATTAAACCAAGTATTCTATTAGGGCTATTTTACCTTGATTAAAATAAATCATTGAAAATGGAGAAAAAAGTTATGGAGACAAAAGCTGAAAGCTAACACAAGTAATCTGAAACAGCCCTATTTTTTAAAATTTATTTATTTTGCTGGGCTGGAAGACTCACAAGCTAGAATCAAGATTTGCAGGAGAAATAACAGTCTTAGACATGCTGATTATAATACCCTAATGGCAGAAAGTGAAGAGGAACTAAAGAGCCTCTTGATGAAGGTGAAAGAAGAAAGTGAAAAAGCTGGTTTAAAATGCAACATTCAAAGCACTAAGATCATGGCATCCTGTCTCATCACTTCTTGGCAAAGAGATGTGGAAAAAGTAGAAATAGTGACAGATTTTATTTTGGGGGGGCTTCAAAATCACTATGGACAGTGACTGAAGGCAAGAAGTCAAAGACACTTCCTCCTTGATAGGAAAGCTATGAGAAACCTAGACAGCATATTAAAAAACAAAGATATCACTTTGACAACAATGGTCCATCTAGTCAAAGCTTTGGTTTTTCCCAGTAGTCATATATCAGTGTGAGAGTTAAACCATAAAGAAGGATGAGCATGGAAGAATTCATGCTTTCGAACGTTTGTGCTGGAGAAGACTCTTGAGAGTCCTTTGGACTGCAGGGAGACCAAACCAGTCAATCCTAAAGGAAATCAACTCTGAATATTCTTTGGAAGGGCTCACGCTGAAGGTCCAATACTTTGGCCACCTGATGTGAGGCACCAACTCATTGGAAAAGACTGTAATGCTGGACAAGATGGAAGGCAAGAGGAGAAAGGGGCGACGGAGGACAAAATGGTTGGATGTCATCATCAACTCAATTGATGTGAGTTTAAGCAAACTCTGGGAGATACTGAAGGACAAGGGAGCCTGAGGTGCTGCAATCCAGGAGGCCACAAAGACTTGGAAGTGATTTAGTGACTGAAAAACAAAAAATTTTTATTTGAAGGATAACTGCTTTACAATATTGTGTTGCTTTCTGTGATACATGAACATGAATCAGTCAGAGGTATACATACGTCCCCACCCTTTTGAACCTCCCTTCCATCTCCCACAGCATCCCACACCTCTAGGTTGTCACAGAGCCTCAGTTTGACTTCTCTGTCTTCCAGCAAATTCCCATTGGCTATTTTTTTTTTTTTTTACATATGATAGTATATATGTTTCTATGCTACTCTTTCCATTCATCCCACCGTCTTCTTCCTCCCACCTGGGTCCATCAGCTTATTCTCTATGTCTGTGTTTCAGTTTGCTTCTCTACAAATTGGTTCATCAGTACCATCTTTCTCAATCCCATATATATGTGTTAATATATGATTTTTTTTCTCTTTCTAGCTTGCTTCACTGTGTATAATAGGCTCTAGGTTCATCTATCTCATGAACACTGATTCAAATGTGTTCCTTTTGATGGCTCAGTAATATTCCATTGTATATGTGTACGGCTGCTTCTTTATCCATTCATCTGTTGATGAGCATCTAAGTTTCTTCCATGTCCTACTTATTGTAAATAGTGCCGAAAGCTCTATTTTTTAAAAATACCACAACATGATAAAATAGGCAGATTTAAACTTTTAATAACTGCTGTGTGCATGCAAATTGTAATAATTGTTACTAGTTGCCAATCTAGTGAAAGAGTAAAGAAGAGAGAATCCATAAATAGTAGGAAGATGAGAAAATAAGAAAATGTGGATGTTTTGTTTACTTTAGAGCAGTCAATAAAGGGATGTGGAAATCCATGAAGAATTATATAATGCTAAATATAAACATATTATATATATATATATATATATATAGCTGAAATGTAACATATATAATATTTGAGAAAACTGCTATTACTACTGCTCAGCTGGAATTCCATCACTTCCACAAACTTTGGTCATAGTAATGCTTCCTGAGGCTTACTACAGGATGTCTGGTTCTAGTTAAGTGACCACACCATAGTGTTTAACTGGGTCATTAAGAACTTTTTTGTACAGTTCTTCTGTGTATTCTTGTCACCTTTTCTTAATCTCTTCTGCTTCTACTAGCTCCTTGATGTTTTTGTTCTTTATTGTGCCTGTCTCTACATGAAATGTTCCCTTGATAGCTCCAATTTTCTTAAAGAGATCTCTAGTCTTTCCCATTCTATTGTATTCCTATATTTCTTTGCATTGTTTCCTTAAGAAGACTTTCTTATATCTCACTATTGTTTTCTGGAAATCTGCATTCAGTTAGTTATACCTTTCCCTTTATCCTTTTCCTTTCACGTCTCCTCTTTTCTCAGCTATTTGTAAGACTTCTCAGACAACCACTTTGCCTTCTTTCATTTATTTTTCTTGAGGATGTGGTACCACCTCCTGTACAATGTTATGAACTTCTGTCCATAGTTCTTCAGGCACTCGGCCTACTAAATCTAGTCCCTTGAATTTAATTTATTAATCAATTCCACTATATAATCAAAAGGGATTTTATTTAGGTCATACTGAATGACCAAGTGCTTTTCCCTACTTCCTTCAATGTAAGCCTGAATTTTGCAATAAGGAGCTGATGATCTGAGTTACAATCAGCTTCAGGTCTTGTTTTTTTCTGACTGTATAGAGCTTCTACATCTTCAGCTGCAAAGAATATAATCAATCTGATTTTGGTACTGACTATCTGGTGGTGATCATCTGAGTTACTTCAAATCTCAAAAGATGATGCCATTAAAACGCTGCACTCATTATGGCAGGAAATTTGAAAACTCGCCAGTGGCCATAGAACTGGAAAAAGTCCATTTTTCATTCCAATCCTAAAGAAAGGCAATGCCAAAGGATGATCACATGACCATACAATTGCACTCATTTCACCTGCCACCAAGATTATGCACACAATCTTTCAAGCTAGGTTTTAGCAGTACTTGAACCAAGAACTTCCAGATATACAAACTGGTTTTAGAAATGGCAGAGGAACCAGAAATCAACTTACCAACATATGCTGGATCATAGAAAAAAGCAAGGAAATTCCAAAAAGACATCTACTTCTGGTTCATTTACTATGCTAAAGCATTTCATTGTGTGGATCACAACAAACTGTGGAATAGTCTTAAAGAGATGGGAATACCAGGTCACATTACCTGTCTCCTGAGAAACCTGTGTGCTGGACAAGACATACAAAGCTGTATGCAACAGTTAGAACTGGACATGGAACAATGGACTGATTCAACATTAATAAAGGAGTACATTAAGGCTGTATATTGTCACCCTGCTTATTTAACTTATATGCAGAATACATCATCCCAGGATGCAAATGCCAGCCTGGATGAATCACAAGCTGAAATCAAGATTATCAGGAGAAATATCAGCAACCTCAGATATGCAGATGATACCACGTTAATGGCAGAAAGTGAAAAAAAAACTAAAGAGCTTCTTGATGAAGGTGAAAGGAGAGTGAAAAACCTGGCTTAAAGCTCACATTTGAAAAAGTAAGATTGTGACAACTGGTCCTATCAGTTCATGTCAAATAGATGAGAAAAATGTGGAAACAGTATCAGATTTCATTTTATTGGGCTCCAAAATCAATGTGTGACTGCAGCCATGGTATTAAAACATGCTTGCTCCTTGAAAGATTATCTATGACAAACCTAGACAGTTTATTGAACAGCAGAGGTATCACTTTGATGACAATGGTCTGTATAGTCATTGCCATGGTTTTTCCAGTAGTCATGTATGGATGTGAGATTTGGACCATAAAATGGCTGAGCACCAAATAATTGATATTTTCAAGCTTGAGAAGACTCTTGAAATTTCCTTGGGCAGCAAGGACATCAGGCCAGTCAATCCTTAATGAAATCAATTCTGAATATACATTAGAGGTTTGAATATTCATCAGAGGCTTTTTTTCACCTGATTTGAACAGCCAACTAATTGGAAAGGACCCTGATGTTGGAAAGATTGATGGCAAGAGGATAAGGGGGTGACAGAAGATGAGATGGTTGGGTGGCATCGCTGACTCAATGGACATAAGTTTGAGCAAACTCAGGGAGATAGTGAAGGACAGGGAAGCCTGGAGTGCTGTGTCCAAGGAGTCATAAAGAGTTGTACACAAATTAGCAACTGAACAACAAAAACAACATTAATATTGCCACTGCTATTACTACCACTACTATGCACACCAAGTCAACTTCTATAATTTTTGTATTAAAACTTTAATAAGAAATAAATGAAATAAAGAAATGAGACAGGAAAAATGGAGGGAGGAAGTAAAGAACTGAGGGGGGGGGAAAGAAACAAAAATTATGTAGACTGGAAAGAAAGACAAAGTAAAAATGACAGAGTCAATGGTCAACATTTAGAATGAATTAATCAAATAACAAGATTGTTGATATATATTTGTGCTCAGTGGTCAATAGAATNAAGAAATGAGACAGGAAAAATGGAGGGAGGAAGTAAAGAACTGAGGGGGGGGGAAAGAAACAAAAATTATGTAGACTGGAAAGAAAGACAAAGTAAAAATGACAGAGTCAATGGTCAACATTTAGAATGAATTAATCAAATAACAAGATTGTTGATATATATTTGTGCTCAGTGGTCAATAGAATCCTTATACAACAGGAACAATATACTTGAAAATAAAATTTAAATTTTTTTTTTCTCATGCCATCAAAGTAGCAGAAACTAAGTCCAATATAAGAAAGATATGATTGTTATCAAAAATATAAATCTTGAGCAAAATTAGTGACACAAATAAAAAACAAAGTAAACATTATGATTTATTTGAAAATATCTCCTGATTTACACATGAATTCAATGACATTACAACCAAAATTCCTCACCTCAATAACCAATAATTTGAAAAATTAACCCTCAATTTACAAGAAAGTATGAGTGAAGATGAGTCAAGATAATTCTGAAAAAATAATAGGAGGGACTTAATCTACAAGATACTAAGCATTCAGTTAGAGTACAGTCAGTTAAAAAATTATCAGCTAAAACAAACCATCATGAAACTCCAAAGAGGAATGTATATCCAACTCATGAGTGTTGGGGGATCTTGGTGTGTCACATTGTTGAGGGCTTTCTGATTGCACATTCATGCAGGAGTTACACTTGCTTCTCTGTTCTGTGTATTTGACAGCTTAATAGAGAGGCTTGAAGGAAGTCCGGTTCAATCCCTTTTGCAAGATTTTGAGTGGTTGTATGCTCATTTACAGGCAACATTGATAGTAACTGGCTTTTATTATTTTGGGAAAACAGCAAGAGACACTGAATGTCTATTCATTGTGAGGAAGAGAGGCAAAGTGGTAATATTTTAATTGTATCTTTTTGCTTTCATTTATTGATTGGGATATTTTATGGCTTGCTTCTTTTTATCTATACTTCTATAAAGTTTAGTAAATATAGGAAAGGTAGGATAAATGTTTAATTCTATTCTTTGATTTTCCCAACTCCATTGTGATGAATTAGCTCCAGCTCATTATTCAAAGTAATCAATTAATAATTAAGAGCACACAGATTTAGGCAGTTATGTTGACTTAATCTTTACTACTGCAATTTTTATCCATTTTGAAGCTTACAATGTCACATCATTGGCAAATGGGAATCCCTTCAAATTGGCACTTGTGTCCTTTTCTCAAGACCCTTGTTGACTTAATAGCTTTATTATTCTATGTAATATGTCAAGATGTTTCAGGCTTATTTTGAACATTTCTGCAACAGATATTAATCAACATTTTTTTCCAAAAAGATTTAATAATATATTTTCATAGAAAATGAAATTGTAGAACCACAATTTGGGCTCTATGAATGTTCATTGTCCTGTTGTGCATAGTTCTAGAAATTTTCAGTAGGTGAACCTAAGACCGTGTGTGTGTGTTACTTGCTCAGTCTTGTCCAACTCTTGGCTATCCCATGAGCTGTAGCCCACCAGGCTCCTCTGTCCATGGAATTCTCCAGACAAGAATACTGGAATGAGTTGCCATTTCCTTCTCCAGGGGGTTTTCTGGAGCCAGGGATTGAACTCATGTCTTCTGCATTGCAGTCAGATTCTTTACTGATTGAACCACCAGGGAAGCCCAATCTGATATTATATACATATAAAATATGTAATTATATTATAACATATAAAATATATGTATGTGTGTGTGTGTATTTTTCAATGAGTTTCAGGTTGACATTCAAATACAGGAACATGTAGGTTTTACTTAACCATTTCTATAATATATCTCTATCTCTTTCAACAAAGATTTCCACAGAAAATCCCCCAGAATTTCCAGTGGTAGAATATATTACAAAAAAAAAGAGAATATATAGATTACTCACTTGCTTAATCAGAATTTTTAATGCCATATTTTGGAATAAAAATAAAATGCTAATACCACCACCACCACTTACAAAAGATAGATAGTAATTTTTTTATTGCATGGGCTGCATTTATTCTAACTGCTTAATTTTTATGTATCTATGTACAGATTGTAATAAAGACCTCATACTTTGGGTCATATCTTTTTCTCAATTCCATAATATTATCTCCTTTTTTAATGTGACATTTCATTTACGTATTCCATTTAATTCTCAACTCTAGTTTTTATGATGATGTCTCTCTACTAATTTTGCTCATCTGAAATTTTCTCTTTAGTAGATTTTTTAGAGCAATCTTATGGAAACAATATTGCCTGATAATACTCAGGAATTATGCTGCATAACAGCTTATACTGTTAATAATTGAATGTTGATTTCAATTCAATTGTTGCATAGAAGATAGATATAGACAAAATGAGGCAACTTTCATTGAACAGTATCTATCTTTCTCACATGTTTTAGGGATTTACACTGTTTATTCTATATTCTATTTAGAAATTTTTAAATGCTTTTGAAATGAGCTATGTAACTTTCAATATCTACTACTTGATAAAATTATATTAAGCATTGCATCAAGAAATGATGTAAATAGGGTAACATTTCTGGACCTGAGAAATCAAAAATACCATGGCCACAAACATTTACACATGATCTCTCGTATGATCTAGTCCTCTCCATTGTTCTCTTCCATTCCTTCTTCATTATTTCCATCGCCATTCCTATGTTCTGCCCACTCTACCAGCACACATATCACTACCTTGCATTCCCACATGGAACTTTGTGAAAGATACTGTGTTAGGGGCAACTCACTGTAAGTGCATCCGTATTTTCACCCATGACTACAACAGGCATTTTTCAGGTAAATACTAGAAGACAGCCAGGGAAGCACAGAGCCTTGAATCTGTTGCTGTTCAGTAACCTAAAGTTTCATGACAGCCTCACATCCTATTTCCAGGTTAAGAGAACCTCATAAGAATGTTATACAAACACCTTACCAGATTTCTAAGGTTAAGTTCAGTATTTAGATAGCTAATTAACAAAATCAAAGTAATTCGAGTTCACATATTCAAAACAAGTTGCAAAACACATCCTAGGAGACAGAATTGACTATGACAACCTGAAATTTTCATTTCCTAACTTTCAAAGGCTAAAATTATCAAGATTAATATTGCACTAAAAATTGTTTTGCATTTATACATGGTAGAATACCAAGTTGTATAACCTGTTAACAGAGTAAAAAATGTGTCTCTCTAAACATATCCTTAGGTCAGTGAAGTTATTAAAATGTGTTGACTAAGTATTAAAGCTAAAGTCTTCCTTGGCCTCATTTATGACCTCATTGGATTTTTTTTATGTACCATTTATGTGCATTTTAAGCATTTCAACTGCATTTTAAAAAAGTAATTATTGTAAACATTTTCACCCCAGATTGTCACTTCTCTACAATTCTCACTACCACAACTGAATACAAAGGCATTTTCATAGCATTTTGATTTCACATATTTCATAGTGTAACTTCTATGAGTTGATAAACTTTATGCCCTATAACGGGAAACTTTGTGATAAAAGATATTACAGTGTTAATACCATCCTAAAAATGCATCCCAATTATCTTCTCTATTGCTCATAAAATCAGGGAAAATAAGAACAGTTTTCTTCAGTCAGTGAACATAAGGGAAAAGAGCTGAAATTCACAATGAAATAGTCAAGGGTCACTCAGTAGCACTGATCTAGTCTATTGCTTCCATTGTTTCAAAGATAAGATGAGATGATAAAGATTTGCCTGGGGTAAAGTAAAACTCCAAATATGATAAGTTTTGCACTGCTACCATTCTTAACTTTTCATTATATCCATGTGAAGAGGTGAAAGTTAATTTGCATTGATTTAAATAAATTACCACTCGACTATAATTTATTTTCTAAATATCCTATTCTCTCATGGAAACATGTTTATAGAGACTTTTTCTTGATATTCATTCCTTATACATGTGACCATCAATATTAACTATCTTATCTGGGTACATTTATACATACTGACCTCAACTCATTGATATTTCCATTCTAATTAAATTCATAGCATTTCTATATTAAAGAATTCAAGCAGAACATATGACTATTTCCATTAAATCCTGGCTGGAGATTGTGAAAGAGAAGCATCACTTAACTAAAGGATATCCCATTCATACGTTTGCTGTAAACACATATTTTAATGCAGAAAATTATTATTATCCTTCTAGGAACACACCAAATAAATTAAAGATATAAAAGAATCATTGATATATCACAATTCTTTTCTTTCATTTCCTTATCTTACAGCCTGGGGATTCTCAAGAAAAAAAGAAGTTTGCAAAACAAAACTTTATTTCCCTGAATTTAAGGATATGCTGCACATCCATTGCTGGAATAAGCATTATTTTCTATATCTCTGATCTCATTTTACTTGAGCTTAAAATTTCAGCCACATCACTAGGCAGATTTCTGAGTACAAGCATATATTCATGTTCAAAGACCTTTTTTGGCTTGGGTCGGGGGAGGGGAATATGCTTTTAACTTGTTCCACATTCTACCTTTAACTCTCAGTACTCTTGCTGTTTCATAATCCATAATAAAAAGCCCAAGAGTGCCCATGGAATGCACTGTTTATAAATAAAGTTCTATAAAGACCCAATTATAAAGTGTAAAGTTATGACCAACCTAGACACCATATTAAAAAGCAGAGACATTACTTTACCAATAAATGTCCATCTAGGTTCTTGCCTGGTAAATCCAGGGATGGGGGAGCCTGGTAGGCTGCCATCTATGGGGTCACACAGAGTTGGACACGACTAAAGTGACTTAACAGCAGCAACAGCAGCATCAGTCAAGGCTATGGTTTTTCCAGCAGTCATGTATGGCTGTGAGAGTTGGACTACAAAGAAAGCTGAGCACCAAAGAATTGATGATTTTGAACTGTGGTGTTGGAGAAGATTTTGGAGAGTCCCTTGGACTGCAAGGAGACCCAACGTCCATCGTAAAGGATATCAGTACTGAATATTCATTGGAAGGACTGATGCTGAAGCTGAAACTCCAATACTCTGGCCACCTGATGAGAAGAACTGACCATTTGAAAAGGCCCTGATGCTGGGAAAAGTTGAAAGTGGGAGAAGGGGATGACAGAGGATGAGATGGTTGGATGACATCATTGACTAGATGGACATGAATTTGAGCAAGCTCTGGTAGTTGGTGATGGACAGGGAGGCCTGGCATGCTGCAGTCCATGGGGGGTCGCAAAGAGTAGGACACGACTGAGCAACTGAACTGAACTGACTGATGAAGGGAAATGACTCCTTTTTCCTGATCTGTCATCAGTGCCTCTCCTGAAGGATGACAATTTTAGTCATTTCTCCTCTTTTCTAACCTTGAAAACTTAAAATATTATACATTTTTCTGGATTAACTGTGGACACTGCCAATTGAGTCTCCTTTGCAAAACATCATGAGTTTACTTTTTTTTTATATATAATACCTGTTTTTCAGTGCTTTTCAGAAATTTTTATAGTTGCATTCTTTTCATTTCTTTTTTCAGTTAGCTTTGGAACTTCAAATATATGTAATCTCTATCACTGTTTCTTCTTTTTCACAGTATTTCTAAATGTTCTCTGTGTACAACAGAGCTCATATACTGCTACCCTTCCTCCATGTTTCCTAAATCAAGTTTCAAGTTCCAATTTTTAACATAGAACACTTCTTTAATGATGTGTAGGACTTGCTAAAGACCAGAGGAGAAAAAGAACTGAAAGAACAACAGTCACAAACATTTTGATATTCATGGACTATTCTTTCACCACCCTCCAAACCTGTGATCAGTGAAAGAAAGCAGAGCAAAGAGAAATAAACAAGCAGAGAACCAGAAATAGAAAAGCAGGGCAAAGAGAAAATAATAATTTAAAAAGTGCAGAGACAGAAAAAAAAAAAGAAAAGAAGGAAGAGAGAGAGAGAAATAAACATATGGGGAGAGTGCAAATGTCAGGCCAAGACAGGAAAGCAAGATGTCCAGAAAATCTGATAGCCATCTTCTAAAGCTGTCTCTTATACACATCTACAAAATGAGGCAACTTTCATTGAACAGTATCTATCTTTCTCACATGTTTTAGGGATTTACACTGTTTATTCTATATTCTATTTAGAAATTTTTAAATGCTTTTGAAATGAGCTATGTAACTTTCAATATCTACTACTTGATAAAATTATATTAAGCATTGCATCAAGAAATGATGTAAATAGGGTAACATTTCTGGACCTGAGAAATCAAAAATACCATGGCCACAAACATTTACACATGATCTCTCGTATGATCTAGTCCTCTCCATTGTTCTCTTCCATTCCTTCTTCATTATTTCCATCGCCATTCCTATGTTCTGCCCACTCTACCAGCACACATATCACTACCTTGCATTCCCACATGGAACTTTGTGAAAGATACTGTGTTAGGGGCAACTCACTGTAAGTGCATCCGTATTTTCACCCATGACTACAACAGGCATTTTTCAGATAAATACTAGAAGATAGCCAGGGAAGCACAGAGCCTTGAATCTGTTGCTGTTCAGTAACCTAAAGTTTCATGACAGCCTCACATCCTATTTCCAGGTTAAGAGAACCTCATAAGAATGTTATACAAACACCTTACCAGATTTCTAAGGTTAAGTTCAGTATTTAGATAGCTAATTAACAAAATCAAAGTAATTCGAGTTCACATATTCAAAACAAGTTGCAAAACACATCCTAGGAGACAGAATTGACTATGACAACCTGAAATTTTCATTTCCTAACTTTCAAAGGCTAAAATTATCAAGATTAATATTGCACTAAAAATTGTTTTGCATTTATACATGGTAGAATACCAAGTTGTATAACCTGTTAACAGAGTAAAAAATGTGTCTCTCTAAACATATCCTTAGGTCAGTGAAGTTATTAAAATGTGTTGACTAAGTATTAAAGCTAAAGTCTTCCTTGGCCTCATTTATGACCTCATTGGATTTTTTTTATGTACCATTTATGTGCATTTTAAGCATTTCAACTGCATTTTAAAAAAGTAATTATTGTAAACATTTTCACCCCAGATTGTCACTTCTCTACAATTCTCACTACCACAACTGAATACAAAGGCATTTTCATAGCATTTTGATTTCACATATTTCATAGTGTAACTTCTATGAGTTGATAAACTTTATGCCCTATAACGGGAAACTTTGTGATAAAAGATATTACAGTGTTAATACCATCCTAAAAATGCATCCCAATTATCTTCTCTATTGCTCATAAAATCAGGGAAAATAACAACAGTTTTCTTCAGTCAGTGAACATAAGGGAAAAGAGCTGAAATTCACAATGAAATAGTCAAGGGTCACTCAGTAGCACTGATCTAGTCTATTGCTTCCATTGTTTCAAAGATAAGATGAGATGATAAAGATTTGCCTGGGGTAAAGTAAAACTCCAAATATGATAAGTTTTGCACTGCTACCATTCTTAACTTTTCATTATATCCATGTGAAGAGGTGAAAGTTAATTTGCATTGATTTAAATAAATTACCACTCGACTATAATTTATTTTCTAAATATCCTATTCTCTCATGGAAACATGTTTATAGAGACTTTTTCTTGATATTCATTCATTATACATGTGACCATCAATATTAACTATCTTATCTGGGTACATTTATACATACTGACCTCAACTCATTGATATTTCCATTCTAATTAAATTCATAGCATTTCTATATTAAAGAATTCAAGCAGAACATATGACTATTTCCATTAAATCCTGGCTGGAGATTGTGAAAGAGAAGCATCACTTAACTAAAGGATATCCCATTCATACGTTTGCTGTAAACACATATTTTAATGCAGAAAATTATTATTATCCTTCTAGGAACACACCAAATAAATTAAAGATATAAAAGAATCATTGATATATCACAATTCTTTTCTTTCATTTCCTTATCTTACAGCCTGGGGATTCTCAAGAAAAAAAGAAGTTTGCAAAACAAAACTTTATTTCCCTGAATTTAAGGATATGCTGCACATCCATTGCTGGAATAAGCATTATTTTCTATATCTCTGATCTCATTTTACTTGAGCTTAAAATTTCAGCCACATCACTAGGCAGATTTCTGAGTACAAGCATATATTCATGTTCAAAGACCTTTTTTGGCTTGGGTCGGGGGAGGGGAATATGCTTTTAACTTGTTCCACATTCTACCTTTAACTCTCAGTACTCTTGCTGTTTCATAATCCATAATAAAAAGCCCAAGAGTGCCCATGGAATGCACTGTTTATAAATAAAGTTCTATAAAGACCCAATTATAAAGTGTAAAGTTATGACCAACCTAGACACCATATTAAAAAGCAGAGACATTACTTTACCAATAAATGTCCATCTAGGTTCTTGCCTGGTAAATCCAGGGATGGGGGAGCCTGGTAGGCTGCCATCTATGGGGTCACACAGAGTTGGACACGACTAAAGTGACTTAACAGCAGCAACAGCAGCATCAGTCAAGGCTATGGTTTTTCCAGCAGTCATGTATGGCTGTGAGAGTTGGACTACAAAGAAAGCTGAGCACCAAAGAATTGATGATTTTGAACTGTGGTGTTGGAGAAGATTTTGGAGAGTCCCTTGGACTGCAAGGAGACCCAACGTCCATCGTAAAGGATATCAGTACTGAATATTCATTGGAAGGACTGATGCTGAAGCTGAAACTCCAATACTCTGGCCACCTGATGAGAAGAACTGACCATTTGAAAAGGCCCTGATGCTGGGAAAAGTTGAAAGTGGGAGAAGGGGATGACAGAGGATGAGATGGTTGGATGACATCATTGACTAGATGGACATGAATTTGAGCAAGCTCTGGTAGTTGGTGATGGACAGGGAGGCCTGGCATGCTGCAGTCCATGGGGGGTCGCAAAGAGTAGGACACGACTGAGCAACTGAACTGAACTGACTGATGAAGGGAAATGACTCCTTTTTCCTGATCTGTCATCAGTGCCTCTCCTGAAGGATGACAATTTTAGTCATTTCTCCTCTTTTCTAACCTTGAAAACTTAAAATATTATACATTTTTCTGGATTAACTGTGGACACTGCCAATTGAGTCTCCTTTGCAAAACATCATGAGTTTACTTTTTTTTTTATATATAATACCTGTTTTTCAGTGCTTTTCAGAAATTTTTATAGTTGCATTCTTTTCATTTCTTTTTTCAGTTAGCTTTGGAACTTCAAATATATGTAATCTCTATCACTGTTTCTTCTTTTTCACAGTATTTCTAAATGTTCTCTGTGTACAACAGAGCTCATATACTGCTACCCTTCCTCCATGTTTCCTAAATCAAGTTTCAAGTTCCAATTTTTAACATAGAACACTTCTTTAATGATGTGTAGGACTTGCTAAAGACCAGAGGAGAAAAAGAACTGAAAGAACAACAGTCACAAACATTTTGATATTCATGGACTATTCTTTCACCACCCTCCAAACCTGTGATCAGTGAAAGAAAGCAGAGCAAAGAGAAATAAACAAGCAGAGAACCAGAAATAGAAAAGCAGGGCAAAGAGAAAATAATAATTTAAAAAGTGCAGAGACAGAAAAAAAAAAAGAAAAGAAGGAAGAGAGAGAGAGAAATAAACATATGGGGAGAGTGCAAATGTCAGGCCAAGACAGGAAAGCAAGATGTCCAGAAAATCTGATAGCCATCTTCTAAAGCATGTGAGAATCTCACTCTTTGTAAATTGGTGCTTGAACTTTAAAATGAAAACATCTATCTATAATATATGGTTATTAGATTTCAAACTTGATTAAAGAAATGTTCTGATTCTACTCTGAATTAATTTGAAGAAAATGGTGAACTAAATTTAAATAAAGAAATGAAAATGCCATGTACTACATATAAAATTGACTCAACAACACTTACCCAATAATAAATGCTTGACCAAAGAAATTTCTTGGGTGGAATTATCATTTAATATAGTTTACATAATGTTTTTGTATATGAATATTGACATATGCTTTTCTTAATACAAGAAATATAAAGAAACAAAAAAATATAACACATGGTCAACAGAAAAAATATGAAACAAAAGCAGAAACAGAGATGGCCCAAATGCTAACATTGTTAGGCTTGTGTATGCTGAAGTATCTGATGGAAAAGACCAAAGAATATGTGCTTAATATTTTAAACAGAGAAATGGAAAATTTTTTAAAGAGTTAATTGAAAATGTCATACCTAAAAAAAAAAAAAAAAATCAGAGGTAACATCATCTAATTGCCACTACAAAGATAAGAACTAATTTGAAGAATGCATAAGAGAAATTATCCAACTTGATTAAAAATATAAACACATGGTGATCTGCAGGACAATATCAAGTGATATAACATGTGTTTTAATATGTTGAAATCCAAGAAGGAAAAGAAAAAAATAAAANATAATAAAAAGGACATTCTAAAATTATATAATAGTTTATCAAGAAGTTACAGTTAAAGAAGTTATAAAATGGAAATTTATGGCAAAACCAATACAACATTGTAAAGTAATTAAACTCCAATTAAAATAAATAAATTTATATTTTTAAAAAAATGGAAATTTATTCTATCTTTAGGTTATATTAGAACAAGTTAAAGTGTAAAAGCCATGACATTTTTCTGTATGAAAATGTTAGAAAACCCAAAAGAAATTTAAAACCAAAATAAGATGACAGAAAATTTAAAAATAAAAACTAAACTATTTGGAGACCAAGATGCCAGAGGAATAGGTGGACGTGGAGAACATCTCTCTCCATGTATGCATCAGGAATAAAGCTTCAGACACAGAAGTGCATGCAAAACACCAGCTGAGAGCAGACAGGAAAACCTGACCAGTGGAAAAGAATATTTAGAACCACACAAAACTCGATTGGAAGAAGGAATTAGGAGGAGAAACAGGAGTGCTAGTAGGACTAGACCTGCCCTGGACAGGTGGGGAAACTGAAGCAGTGGTCTGATCATCCCCACATCAGGGCAATTGTCAGAGGAGAAACATTTAAGGTTGAGAGTGAAACAGGTGATCTGTGGAAGCCTAAATAGAATGAGAATCAGACAGTCCTTGCCGCAGCCATGCATAACCCTAAGAGCGATGCATGTCACCTAGAAAGTGCAACAGCTGGAAGCTGGAGTTTAGGGATTGTGGAGCAAACCCAGGGTGAGGGATGCTGTTAACTGTGGAAAGATGGGCTTAGTGAATGTGAGGGAGGAGACTGTGGTGGGAAACGCTTGTGGAGGAAAGTCAGGCAGCCATGGAAGCAAGGCGATACTACTGAGTCATGTGTAGGGGGTGGAGCCATCACCATAGCCTCTTCTCCAGATGCCAGCATTGGCAGCTGAACAACAGAGAGGCTGGCCTATCAAATGCCTTATGCACTGAAATTCAGAGAAGGACCCCACCCAGGGTGCCCCTTTAAGTGCCTGATGCTCTGATCTACCCAGTAGGACCCCAGGCATGGGGGCGCCTCTATGTATTTGAAGTGCTAAACAACAGAGAAGAACCTCAGACAAGGGAGCCATCCAAGTGCCTGAATGGACAGAGATATAGAGAAAGACTGGCCAAAGAGGCCTTATTATCGCCACCTACAAGAGGAGAAAAAACAAACAAGTTCAGTTCAGTCACTCAGTTGTGTCTGACTATTTGTGACCCCATGAATCGCAGCACGCCAGTCCTCCCTGTCCATCACCAACTCCCGGAGTTCACCCAAGCTCACTTCCATTGAGTCAGTGATGCCATCCAGCCTTCTCATCCTTGGTCATCCCCTTCTCCTCCTGCCCCCAAGCCCTCCCAGCATCAAAGTATTTTCCAATGAGTCAACTCTTTGTATGAGGTGGCCAAAGTACTGGAGTTTCAGCTTTAGCATCATTCCTTCCGAAGAAATGCCAGGGCTGATCTCCTTCAGAATGGACTGGTTGGATCTCCTTGCAGTCCAGGGGACTCTCAAGAGTCTTCTCCAAAACCACAGTTCAAAAGCATCAATTCTTTGGCGATCAGCCTTCTTCACAGTCCAACTCTCACATCCATACATGACCACTGGAAAAACCATAGCCTTTTCCGACCTTACTCGGAAAAACAATGTCTCTGCTTTTGAATATGCTATCTAGGTTGGTCCTAACTTTTCTTCCAAGGAGTAAGCATCTTTTAATTTCATGGCAGCAGTCACCACCTGCAGTGATTTTGGAGCCCAAAAAAATAAAGTCTGACACTGTTTCCACTGTTTCCCCATCTATTTCCCATGAAGTGATGGGACCGGATACCATGATCTTCGTTTTCTGAATGTTGAGCTTTAAGCCAACTTTTTCGCTCTCCTCTTTCACTTTCATCAAGAGGCTTTTGAGTTCCTCTTCACTTTCTGCCATAAGGGTGGTGTCATTTGCATATCTGAGGTTATTGATACTTCTCCCGGCAACCTTGAGCTACCCCACATCCAAGGCCAGAGACGGCACACGAGAGGAGCTACCCCCCATCCGAAGTCAGGGGTGGCAGCCAAGAGGAGCCAGCCAGAGGCCTAGGCCAGGGGTGGCGGCCGGGAGGACCAACTCCACGCCCGAGGCCAGGGGTGGCACCCCACATCCAAGGAGCAGTGGTTGCCTGGGTGCAGGACTGCCTAGAGGAGCCATCCCACATTGAAGATCAGGAAGGGTGGTGGTGAGGAGACACCCCTCATTCAAGGTAAGGAGCAGCAGCTGCACTTTGCTGGAGTAGCCTTGAAGAGATACACCATGCCCAGGGTAAGAGAAACCCAAGTAAGATGGTACGTGTTGTAAGAGGGTATCAGAGGGCAAACACACTGAAATCATACTCACAGAAAACTAGTCAATCTAATCACTTTAGGACCACAGCCTTGTCTAACTCAATGAAACTAAACCATGCCCGTGGGGTAACCCAGGATGGGCGGGTCATGGTGGAGAGGTCTGACAGAATGTGGTCCACTGGAGAAGGGAATGGCAAACCACTTCAGCATTCTTGCCTTGAGAACACCATGAACAGTATGAAAAGGCAAAATGATAGGTTACTGAAAGAGGAACTCCCCAGGTCAGTAGGTGCCCAATATGCTACTGGAGATCAGTGAAGAAATAACTCCAGAAAGAATGAAGGGATGGAGCCAAAGCAAAAATAATACCCAGCTGTGGATGTGACTGGTGATAGAAGCAGGGTCTGATGCTGTAAGAGCAATATTGCATAGGAACCTGGAATGTCAGGTCCATGAATCAAGGCAAATTGGAAGTGGTCAAACAGGAGATGGCCAGAGTGAATGTCAACATTCTAGGAATCAGCGAACTAAAATGGACTGTAATGGGTGAATTTAACTCAGATGACCATTATATCTACTACTGTGGGCAGGAATCCCTCAGAAGAAATGGAGTAGCCATCATGGTCAACAAAAGAGTCCAAAATGCAGTACTTGGATGCAATCTTAAATACGACAGAATGATCTCTGTTTGTCTACAAGGCAAACCATTCAATATCATGGTAATTCAAGTAACGCCAACCAGTAACGCTGAAGAAGCTGAAGTTGAATGGTTCCATGAAGACCAAAAGACCTTTGAGAACTAATATCCAAAGAAGATGTCCTTTTCATTATAGGGGACTGGAATGCAAAAGTAGGAAGTCAAGAAACACCTGGAGTAACAGGCAAATTTGGCCTTGGAATGCAGAATGAAACAGGGCAAGGACTAATAGAGTTTTGCCAAGATAATGCACTGTTCATAGCAAACATCCTCTTCCAACAACACAAGAGAAGACTCTACACATGGACATCACCAGATGGTCAACACCAAAATCAGATTGATTATATTCTTGGCAGCCAAAAATGGAGAAACTCTATACAGTCAATAAAGACAAGACCAGGAGCTGACTGTGGCTCAGATCATGAACTCCTTATTACCAAATTCAGACTCAAATTGAAGAAAGTAGGGAAAACCACTAGACCATTCAGGTATGACCTAAATCAAATCCCTTATGATTATACAGTGGAAGTGAGAAATAGATTTAAGGGCCTAGGTTTGATAGATAGAGTGCCTGATGAACTATGGAATGAGTTTCGTGACATTGTACAGGAGACAGGGATCAAGACCATCCCCATGGGAAAGAAATGCAAAAAAGCAAAATGGCTGTCTGGGGAGGCCTTACAAATAGCTGTGAAAAGAAGAGAGGCGAAAAGCAAAGGAGAAAAGGAAAGATATAAGCACCTGAATGCAGAGTTCCAAAGAATAGCAAGAAGAGATAAGAAAGCCTTCTTCAGTGATCAATGCAAAGAAATAGAGGAAAACAACAGAATGGGAAAGACTAGAGATCTCTTCAAGAAAATTAGAGATACCAAGGGAACATTTCATGCAAGGATGGGCTC
>SJYT01033680.1:0-88124 GCA_006410635.1 Cephalophus harveyi
CCTGAAGGTCTCAGTTATGAATACGCACCACAGTGTGTTGAGTGCATTGACTTAAAGTTGGGGAAGCAGGGACGCAGATCGGAGCCATCTGCATTCACCCAGCTCCGAGACAATCCTCGCCTGGGTCATGTGCGTGTGCGTGTGCTGAGTCCCTTCAGTGGTGTCCGACGCCTTGCAGCCCTATGGACTATAGGCCTCCAGGCTCCTCTGCCCGTGTGATTCTCCAGGCAAGAACACTGGAGTGGGTTTGCCATGCCCTCCTCCAGGGCATCTTCCCGACACAGGGACTGAACCCACGTCTCTTACGTCTCCTGCACTGGCAGGCAGGTTCTTTACCACCAGTGCCACCTGGGAAGCCCCGGGTCTTGTGAGTCCTGCCTGTGATTCAGCTGCTGCCACTCCCTGTGGACAGGAGGATGGGAAAATGTAGGACGCTGGTCCCCGATAACTGTTAGTTGCTCAGTCATGTCTGACTCTGCGACCCCATGGACTGTGGCCCGCCAGGCTCCTCTGTCCATGGAATTCTCCAGGCAAGAATATTGAAGTGGATGGCCATTCCCTTCGGCAAGGGATCTTCCTGACCCAAAGATCAAACGATAACTGTTAGTTGCTCAGTCATGTCTGACTCTGCGACCCCATGGACTGTGGCCCGCCAGGCTCCTCTGTCCATGGAATTCTCCAGGCAAGAATATTGAAGTGGATGGCCATTCCCTTCGGCAAGGGATCTTCCTGACCCAAAGATCAAACCCAGGTCTCTTGCACTGCAAAAAGCTTCTTTACATCTAAGCCATCAGGGAAGCCCACCGTGTGAGTGCTCAGTTACAGAAGCTTGTCTGAAAGGGAAGGAGCCTTTCCATGCTCCCTTAAGCACTGCCCATTAAACTATTTCACCTCTCTGCAGGGGTCCAGCCAGTTAATTTCCAATTTTCGAACTTTCACTCCCCTCTGACCTTGACACTGGCCATTCTAAAGGATATTGTTCTATGTTGAATATAATGAAATCCATGCTTTGTGCTCTGATACAATGGGAATATCCATAACTTTGGCTGATGGGGCATGAAATTCAATTACTGTTCATTCAAATATTGTTTGAACTATTCCTTTGTTCTTTTATAAAATTTACCATATGGAAAAGAAGTACAATGTCTTCCAGTTGAAAGATACAATTGGCATTAATATCCTATAATTAAATTGGCTTTATTTTTCATTACTTTTTGAAGACTTATATCCAGAAAGACAGTGAGAGAGAGAGAATAGTTAAAAAAAAAAAAAAGCAGAATAAACTTGAATAACTCAACTAGATGGCTTATATCAACTTGATGCTGAGCAGTACCTTATTGGGCTTCCCACATATGGAAAAGAAGTACAATGTCTTCCAGTTGAAAGATACAATTGGCATTAATATCCTATAATTAAATTGGCTTTATTTTTCATTACTTTTTGAAGACTTATATCCAGAAAGACAGTGAGAGAGAGAGAATAGTTAAAAAAAAAAAAAAGCAGAATAAACTTGAATAACTCAACTAGATGGCTTATATCAACTTGATGCTGAGCAGTACCTTATTGGGCTTCCCGGCATGTCCTGCATTTCTTGCAGGCAAGACTCCAGCCTTCATGACTTCTTGAGTTCCAAGGGGCAGATCAGTTGCTAATCAAGGGAGCTCAAGCAATGAAACCTGGGGCAAGATTAAAAAGGCCAGGGAGACTCATTAAGATTAGGAGACCCACCACTCTATGCTGTATGTTCAGTTGTCAAGTCATGTCCAACTCTTTGGGACCCTACGGACTGCATCACACCAGGCTTCCCTGTCCCTTACTGTCTCCCAGAGTTTGCCCAAGTTCATGTCCATTGAATCTGTGATGCCATCCAACCATCTCATCCTCTGTTGCTCCCTTCTCTGCCTCAGTCTTTCCCAGCATCAGGGTCTTTTCCAATGAGTTAGCTGTTCAAATCAGGTGGCCAAAGTGTTGGAGCTTCAACTTCAGCTTCAGTCCTTCCAGTGAGTATTCAGGGTTGGTTTCCTTTAAGATGGACTGGTTGGATATCCTTGCAGTCCAAGAGACTGTCAAGAGTCTTCTCCAACACCTCAGTTCAAAAGCATCAATTCTTCAGCACTATGCCTTCTTTATGGTCCAGCTCTCACATCCATGCACAACTCCTAGAAAGAACATAGCTTTGACCACACAGATCTTTGTCGGCAAAGTGAGGTCTTTGCTTTTTACTACACTGTCTAGGTTTGTCATAGCTTTCCTGTCAAGAATCAATCGTCTTCTAACTCCAAGGCTGCAGTCACCGTTTGCAGTGATCCTAGAGCCCGAGATGCAGAGATCAGTCGCCTCTTCCACCTTCTCCCCCTCCTATTTGCTGTGAAGTGATGGGGCTGGATACCATGGAGGTTTTTTTAATGTTGAGTTTTAAGCCAGCTTTTTCACTCTCCTCTTTCACCCTCATCAAGAGGCATTTTAGGTCCTCTTTGCTTTCTGCCATTTGAGTGGGATCATCTGCATATCCGAGGTTGCTGGTATTTCTCCCAGCAATCTTGATTCCAGATTGTAGCTCATCCAGCCTGGCATCTTGCGTGACTCTACAGCTTCTAATCTTGTCAGCAATCTCTTCCTTTTGGAACTTTGCAGCAGAAAGAATGCAAAGTTAGTGCCTTGATCCGTATCACATAGCCTTGCCTGACTATTTGGGCTTCCCTGGTGGCTCAGACGGTAAAGTGTCTGCCTGCGACGTGGGAGACCCGGGTTTGATTCCTGGGTCGGGAAGGTCCCCTGGAGAAGGCAATGGCAATCCACTCCATTTTTGCCTGGAAAATCCCATGGATGGAGGAGTCTGGTAGGCTACAGTCCATGGGGTTGCAAAGAGTCGGACACGACTGAGTGACTTCACTTACTCACCAGGGAGAAGGGTGCAGTTCTTGGTGCGCTAGGCCACTATGTTCCCTCTTTGCCTGGAAAGTAATGAAGCCATTCTTTCCTTCTCCTCTGTAACTGTTTCTGTGTTTCTGTTTAGCACTGACGCACAGAAAGCCAAGGTGTTAGCAAAGAACTCAGCAAGTTTTTAACTTAATTTTTTATAGCAAGAATCCATAGTATAAATAAGTTAGCCATACATTCCATCATGAGATCATCTCAGTTAATTACTCTACCGAAGGTAGAGCATCTCCTCTGGACTATCTGTGTCAAATGATGCAGCACATTCTCTTAAACCAGAATCTGCCTTCGTGTTAGTTTCTCTGGGATCCGAATAACTTCATCCTGCCTGCAAAAGTGAAAATACTGGATCAATCTTCCCTTCAAAACCTCCAATTTCCACATGATGGATTACAGTTATTTTGGAAACTAGCTACAATTTTCTTATCAGCCAAGAAAAATATAGAATGTGTTATTGGTTTTCATGAAAATACTGCAGCATGATTTTTATAACCCTGCAATTTCAACATCTATTAAAAATGCTGGGGCTTAATTTAGACTTCTCTTGCCTTAGAATACAAACCATGAATCTTACAGAATTGTATTTACAAGCAGCCATTATTCATTAGAAGGTCTATTGCTAATGCTGAAGCTCCAATACTTTGGCCACCTGATGTGAAGAGATGACTCACTGGAAAAATCCCTGATGCTGGGAAAGATTGAGGGCAGGAGGAGAAGGGGGTGACAGAGAATGAGATGGTTGGATATTGTCACTGACTCAGTGAACTTGAGTTTCGGCAATCCATGGGAGATAGTGAAGGACAGGAGACTGGCGTGCTACAGTCTGTGAGGTCACAAAGAGTCCAGAACTTAGCGACTGAACAGCAAATTGTTTTACTTAGAAACTTCACAGATATCAAGCACAATGTTTGCAGATGAACAGTAGAACGTTCCTTATAGCCTTATCAGGGAGTAGGTGTGGTCAATAGCAATTAATTTCAGTTTGTTTTTTATGCTCAAAAAATAGTCAGGGTAAAAGACTGTTTTGAAGGAAAGCATAAATATTAGATAACTAAAACAAGAAAAATAAATAGTACATATGTTTTTATATTGATTATCTAAATTCACCTAACTTTAAGTATGTTACAGTATCAGACTTTTAGTTAAAACACAAAGTCAATATAAAGCAAAGACCTCAGACTAGCCACTTAGATGTGATTTAAATAATTAAGAATTGTTAATTTTTAATACTAATTAAGAATTGTTTCACACCCCAGAAAAGGTAATTGAAAGACTGCTAAAACATTCTAATTCCAAATTGTGCCAAGTGTTAAATCCAATGCAAAAATAGCACCAAGCTATAATCCCGAGTTTTCCGTATGCCAGTTCCCTTTTTTTTTCTTGCATTCATCCTGTAGAGAAGAGAATAAGAATTTCTAAGTGCTCACACCAATGGTGTTAGTTATATGAGTTCGGTGCAATCCTGAATATTGATACTGCCTCATATTTTCAGACAAGTCAGTGAGAGCTCCCACTGTAAATTGTCCATTCCTCACCATTCTGACCTGCAACTCTCATGTCACTGGGCTGGAATTTCTCAGAGCACTCAAAACGATCTGAAAGTGTAAACTTCACTGGATTATTGACTATTTGATTGTCTGAACACCCTCTCTGACATCCCCACGAGAATGAGGCTCTCCATTTATTCACTTCTGTATCTCTGGTTCCCAAGACAGGATGGTGTGTGTTGCTGTTGTTTACTCACTAAGTCGTTTCCGCCTCTTCTGCGACCCTATGGACCGTAGCTCGCCAGGATTTTCTGTCCTCAGGGTTTCCCAGGCATTTCCTCCTCCAGAGGATCTTGCCAACCTGGGGACTGAACCCACGCCTCCCGCACTGCAGGCAGATTCTTCACCACTGAACCACCGGGGAGCCCAGTGGGATATGCTGTGCTGCGTTAGCCGCTCAGTCGTGTCTGACTCTTTGTGACCCAGAGGCAATGGCAGCCCACTCCAGGACTCTTGCCTGGGAAATCCCACGGATGGAGAAGCCTGGGAGGCTACCGTCCATGGGGTCGTGAAGAGTCGGATACGACCAAGTGACTTCACTTTGGACTGATGCCCACCAGGCTCCCCGTCCATGGGGATGCTCCAGGCAAGGAGGCTGGAGTGGGCTGCTGCGCCCTCCTCCCAACGCTATTTATTAAGCAGCTAATAATGATCTGGAAGAAATCAATGATTGTTTTTTCCTTAAAAACATTTACAGTCCTGAACTTCTTTGTCGGGACTCAAAATGTTTACCTGTGAAATAATACCTTTAATGACAAAATAAAAGCAAAAGTATTTATAACATTATTCAAAATGAAGTGGAGAAATTTATAATGGGTCAGGTGGTGCATGTTTTTCAGTTCTGGGGAACATATGTATTGTCTTGGAGAGATCACATTTACAGAAAAAATATGCTTTAGATGTGATTATCCAGGATTCCCACAATAAGAGAAAGTATTTCTTTATCCACACTCAATAATTCTCAGTTTGTTCATAACACTCATTTTTTGATGCAGGCCATATATATTTAATTGCCTCTTTTGATTGAGATAAATGCATTTTTTATCCCATTTCTTCTCCTTCCATCAAAAACGCTGCCAAATTGTTAGCAGTCATGAGAAATTTCATCTTAATCTCCAAGTCTTTTGGTACCTGTGACCGACACATTCTCTCCTGAAAGGAAATCTAATCATCNCTTTTGATTGAGATAAATGCATTTTTTATCCCATTTCTTCTCCTTCCATCAAAAACGCTGCCAAATTGTTAGCAGTCATGAGAAATTTCATCTTAATCTCCAAGTCTTTTGGTACCTGTGACCGACACATTCTCTCCTGAAAGGAAATCTAATCATCTTCTTCCTTTCCCCACAGGGACATTCTGTATCCTGCCATATCACGCATCATATCACAGTTGTTTGTGAGCATGTGTTATCCCCTTGCTAGATTCTCGAGACCTGTGGTCATGAAGCCTCAGTCGAGAGACCCCAGAACCAAAGCCAGCCACCTGTCCTTCTTGGTCTTAGGTGAGAGGCCTCCAACCAAAGGCCCAGCAAGGACCTTCTTGGAGAAGTGGAACAGTTTGCACAGCTTCCATCTTCAGCCCCCTTTCCCGCCACCCATGATCACATTCTCCTCTCTCCCCCAGCAGGTGAGCAGCCTCTATCTCACCCTGCCGTGTCACTTGGGCTGGTCCTCACTAGACAAGGTAAACATGTGTGTGTGTGTGCTGAGTCGCTCAGTCGTGTCTGGCTCTTGCGACCCATAGATTGTAGCCTGCCAGCCACTGTCCATAGGATTCTCCAGGCACGAAGACTGGAGTGGGCAGCTTTTACCTTCTTCAGGGGATTTTCCCAACCCAGGAATTAAACCCCGGTCTCCTGCATTGGCAGGTGGATTCTTTACAGACTGAACCACATTGCTTCTTGACCAAGGTAAATATAAAATTTTCTGTTTAAAGGCTTGAGAATAGAAAGATTACTACTAAAATACACAGGCCTGAAACTTGCATTAACAAACTTAATACCATTTAGCAGGATCATTTCACATATGAGATAAAGAGAAGTTATTGGTCTATTATCATACAGCCTCAATTACCCACTATGTGCATACACAGAGTTCCTCAGGGAGATATATTTCTATGAAATGATGGAAGATAGAAGCGATTGAATTTTGTGTTTAGTTTTCTCTTAACTGAGAAGAAGAACAGAATACAGAGATGAGGGCAGACTCTCTCTCCAAAAAGGAAATCTTCCGATTCTCCCATCGCTAATTCGTAGGAAAGAGGCAAGAGAACCCACTTCCGGAGGTCACAGTATCTCTACCTGCTAGAAAAACAGCCCGATCGGAGATTTTACTGCCGATACATCCACAGGAACCCTGTTCTGTAGGAGGGGAATCCTTATTCCTCTCTTGGAGGATGGTTCAAGGGACACTGTGAAAGAAGCAATGATTTATGGTGTAAATTTGGGTAAGTTAGAAAACCTCATTAACTTCATAGAGATCAATACCTTCATTAAGATCATTCTGAAGGTCAAATGAAATAATGTTTCCACTCACTCATTCTCTCATTTATTTGATAAAAAATTAATAACTAATTGATTACTAAGTGCTATTTACCATTCTAAGCATTAAGGATATTGTCTTTAAAAAAAAAAAAAAACATTGATATTAGTGTACTGACTATTGAGTTACTAATGAATAGTATTCTTTCTGTAAATAGCAGTGATTTATAGGCACACATTTGTTTCCCTAGAATGCTTACATTTCTTCTAGTATATACAAAGTATAAATTCATAATCTTTACTTCATAAAACCAGGACCACCGATTTGGAGTAAATTCAAATTAAATCTTACACATTTGAAAGAAAAGATAAATATTATTTTAGACATAGCCATTTTAAAGATATTTGGTTTTCTGTATTTTAGAAGCAACTTAAGATGATAAGAACATATTATTACTCAGTTTGGTTTTTAACTGCTTCCTCAGAGCTGGGAAAAAAGAAGCCCTGCCTTTTCTTACATATATATACTAAACTAAAACATGCCCCATGCTTACCCAGTTCTTGATAGAACCAGAAGCAAGTGATATTTTTTACTTTCAAAAGAAGTCTTTCATATATTTATTTTTAATTGTGAAAGATTTCAAACATGATAAAAGTACAGAGAACAATGAAGCAATGTACTCACTCAGTTCAGTTCAGTCGCTCAGTCGTGTCCAACTCTTTGCAACCCCATGAATCGCAGCACGCCAGGCCTCCCTGTCCATCACCAACGCCCGGACTACCCAGATTTTAAAATTGCTTTACTGTATTTACTTAGGGATTTTATATATACACATTTACTATAAAATGTGTATATGTGAACAATAATATACTCTATTATATAGATTTTTTAATATATAAAAATAAAATTTATATAAAGTGTTACAAAAAGGATTAAAAATCTCTATCTCACCATCGACCTGTCCCCTCGTGAGTAAACCAGGCACATCCTTCTCTTTATGATTTATAACGTTATAACATATTCACTATCTATAAATAACAAACACAATTACTCTGTGTATTTCTAAAATTTACACCATAATATGATTTACCTTCCTTTTGTAACCCCAATGTTAGATTTTAAGATTTATCAATTCNCTATTGAGTTACTAATGAATAATATTCTTTCTGTAAATAGCAGTGATTTATAGGCACACATTTGTTTCCCTAGAATGTTTACATTTTTTCTAGTATATACAAAGTATACATTCATAATCTTTACTTCATAAACCCAGGACCACCGATTTAGGAGTAAATCCAAATTAAATCTTACACATTTGAAAGAAAAGATAAATATTATTTTAGACATGGCCATTTTAAAGATATTTGGTTTTCTGTATATTTTAGAAGCAACTTAAGATGATAAGAACATATTATTACTCAGTTTGGTTTTTAACTGCTTCCTCAGAGCTGGGAAAAGAAGAAGCCCTGCCTTTTATTACATATATATACTAAACTAAAACATGCCCTATGCTTGCTTAGTTCTTGATAGAACCAGAAGCAAGTGATATTTTTTACTTTCAAAAGAAGTCTTTCATATATTTATTTTTAATTATGAAAGATTTCAAACATGATAAAAGTACAGAGAACAATGAAGCAATGTACTCACTCAGTTCAGTTCGTTGCTCAGTCGTGTCCGGCTCTTTGCAACCCCATGAATCGCAGCACGCCAGGCCTCCCTGTCCATCACCAACTTCCGGACTACCCAGATTTTAAAATTGCTTTACCGTATTTACTTAGGGATTTTATATATAGACATTTACTATAAAATGTGTATATGTGAACAATAATATACTCTATTATATACAGATTTTTGAATATATAAAATAAAATTTATATAGAGTATTACAAAAAGGATTAAAAATCTCTATCTCACCATCGACCTGTCCCCTCGTGAGTAAACCAGGGACATCCTTCTCTTTATGATTTATAACGTTATAACATATTCACTATCTATAAATAACAAACACAATTCCTCTGTGTATTTCTAAAATTTACACCATAATATGATTTACCTTCCTTTTGTAACCCCAATGTTAGATTTTAAGATTTATCAATTCTGAATGGATCTAATTAAATTTCTTTTCTTTATGATTTATAACGTTATAACATATTCACTATCTATAAATAACAAACACAATTCCTCTGTGTATTTCTAAAATTTACACCATAATATGATTTACCTTCCTTTTGTAACCCCAATGTTAGATTTTAAGATTTATCAATTCTGAATGGATCTAATTAAATTTCTTTCTACTGTATAAAAGCACCATAGTAAGGCGTTCCTTGTATTTTTTCATTTGTTTTTGCTTTTTCAAATAAGGCTAGAATGATTATACTAATATGCTCACCTGCACATATGTTCAGGTCTTTTAAATAGATTTTAATTCTGTAAATAGAACGGCAGGATCAAAACACAGGCAGAGCTCAGCTTTACTAGAAATCGCCAGTTGCTCCTCTAAACAGTGCAACATTTATATTCCTACAAGCCCAGTAGGAGAGGTTTCGTTTCACCATATTCTAGCCAAGACTTGGCATTATCAGACTTTTAAGGCATGCCCATTACGTGAAAATGGTATTTTCCTGTTGTCACGACTTCCATTTCCCTAATAAACAGTAAGATCGGGTGTTTTTCATGTCTATTGGCTCTTGGGCTTCCCCTTCGGTGAACGCCTGTGTTTTTTATGGATTCCATAACTGACTGACTTTCTCTTGCTCGTTTATCTGTACTTTTCTAAGTTTTAAACTTTCACTTTTTACTTTCAGATTTTTAATGTTCTCTATGCTACGAGCAGGGATCTAAGCTTTTAACCATATATATAGCTGAATGGTAAACATCCACTCTTATAAAGCAATCCATCTTTGTGTTGCAGGAAGGGGGACCCCTTCCAGAACCCGAAACTGGGCTCTTGTCTAACACTCGGAAATGAATTGTCCGAGGAGACACGTGTACTGACAAAGCAAGAGATTTTATTGGGAAAGGGCACCCTGGTGGAGAGAAGTAGGGAAGGGAACCCAGGAGAACAGCTCTGCCACATGGCTGCAGTCTCGAGTTTTATGATGATGGGATTAGATTCCGGGTTGTCTTTAGCCAATCATTCTGATTCAGAGTCCTTCCTGGCGGTGCACGCCTTGTTCAGCCAAGATGGATGCCAGAGCGAAGGATTCTGGGAGGTGGTGTCTCCTTTTGACCTTTCCTGAACTCTTCGGTTGGTGGTGGCTTATTAGTTCCATGTTGCAGGAAGGGGGACCCCTTCCAGAACCCGAAACTGGGCTCTTGTCTAACACTCGGAAATGAATTGTTCGAGGAGACACGTGTACTGACAAAGCAAGAGATTTTATTGGGAAAGGGCACCCTGGTGGAGAGAAGTAGGGAAGGGAACCCAGGAGAACAGCTCTGCCACATGGCTGCAGTCTCGAGTTTTATGATGATGGGATTAGATTCCGGGTTGTCTTTAGCCAATCATTCTGATTCAGAGTCCTTCCTGGCGGTGCACGCCTTGTTCAGCCAAGATGGATGCCAGAGCGAAGGATTCTGGGAGGTGGTGTCTCCTTTTGACCTTTCCTGAACTCTTCGGTTGGTGGTGGCTTATTAGTTCCGCGTTCCTTACCCTGACCTCTTGTCGTAAAACAACTCAGGCAATGGTTACTGTGGGGCCTGGCCAGGGCGGGCGGCTCCAGTCAGCGTGCCTCCCCTAGCATTTTCACTTTTCCACTGTCTTTTATACTGCTATCTCTATTACACTAAAAAATTCCTGTATATATTCAAAACTATTTTCTGGCCTTCATCCTTGTTTATGTGGGGATTCCCTCTGCATTCTTTTCCAAGATTGTTTATGCTCTAATTTAGGTTCCCAGCCTTTTCATGTGAATTTTTAGAATCTGAATGTTAATTTTCACAACAACCAAAAAAACAAATGGCATTTTTATAGGGATTTGATTTCCCTTATTAACAATATTAGGTCTTTCAATCCATGAACATACAATACTTTTCATTTATTTATATCTATCTTAATTTCTTTCAACAAGGTTTTGCAATTTTCAATGTAAAATCTTGCATTTACTCTGTTAAATTTATTTTCAAGTGTTGATATGTGATTCCTCTTAATAGCAGTGTAAATTTAATCATTTCCTAAATTTTATTTTTTGATTTCTGATTGCTCTTTTATAGAAATGCAGTTGGTTTTTTGATGTGGATCTCGTGTCATGCCGCTCTGCTTAATTCTCCTATTAATTCTGACAGACTTGTGGGGGCAGATGCCCTTGTATTTTCTAGACCCAAAATCATGGCATGTCATCTGCAGGCAGAGCAAATCTTTGTTCTTTCCAGCCCGTATGCCTTTGTTTTTTCTTGTACTGACTACACCCTTTCAGTATATTGGGTTTTTTTTTTTCAGTATATTGTTGAGTAGAGGTAGGACAGTGAACATCCTCGTCTTATTCCTGATTTGGTGGAAAACAGCTGGTCTTTCATGTATAAGTATGATGTTAACTATAATTTTTGTGGGTTTTTTTCATTTATGACACTCATCAGTTTGACGAAGTTCTCTTCTAAGCCTAGTTTGCTGACTGTTTTTACTATGAAAGATGCTTGTCTTTCACAAATGCTTTTTTCTGCAGCTTTTGAGATGATCATGTGTTTCTCTTCTTTACTCTAATGATTAAATATGCTGCATCATTTGATAGTTAATTTGAACATCACTCTTGGGTCACATTTATTGTTTTCAATTTTAAAAGGCATACTCCACCCCCAATAGGCCAGCCTATACCTGGGGCAAATTACAAGCTTCTTTCTTTCAAGGTTGGTTAAAAGATTTTTTCCTGATTCGTTTTCACTAAAGAGGGAACATCTCAAGGTCCTAGTCTTGCGGTATTATTGAGGATTTTTAAATCTATTTATAAGACTTAATTAAAAGCCCAACGCTCCATGTGGAGTCAGAACTTCTGCTCCAACTTTCTAGGCTTTACACCTGGTCTTGTTGTCCCCTCTTCCCATTTTCGGAGTTTTCAAAATCATCAGTTTTAGTCTCAGTAACATGAGATCTTCACCTTATATCTTAGAACTCTTTTTTTATTAGAAGCCAAGAAACACAATCCAGTAAAGAAAAATTCAAATTTGAATACTTTTCTATGACTTAAATGGACAGTGTGTAAGGATTTATTTTTTCTTCCGAAATAAACCATTCTACTAAATTGAAACAAAATCATAATTATATTTGAATATATGCCTATAAGTGTGATAGTCATGGGCNAGAAGCCAAGAAACACAATCCAGTAAAGAAAAATTCAAATTTGAATACTTTTCTATGACTTAAATGGACAGTGTGTAAGGATTTATTTTTTCTTCCGAAATAAACCATTCTACTAAATTGAAACAAAATCATAATTATATTTGAATATATGCCTATAAGTGTGATAGTCATGGGCAAGAAGATAGAGGGACAATGAAAAGATTCCGCAAATCTTAGGAAAGAGGAATGTCATGCAAGTGCTACCAAACTTCACCGCATAGTTACACACACCCCAGACATTATCACGCTTGTTTACAAAATGCCTCAGTCTTTTCTGTATGATTCTCTAGAGGAAAGAAAAGCAAAGCCTGAAATCTTGCCCCATCTTGGAACTCTTTCAGGATCTTCCTGGGTATATACCAGGTGTAGGAGAGCTAAAGACCGCAGAGAAATAAAAGGCACTTCATTATGAGCTTCCCACGTGACTCAGTGGTAATGAATCTGCCTGTCAATGCCGAAGATGTGGGTTTGATCCTTGGGTTGGGAAGGTCCTTTGGAGAAGGAAATGGCAACCCACTCCAGTATTCTTGCCTGGGAAATCCCATGGACAGAGGAGTGTGGCAGGCTACAGTCCATGGGGTCACAAAAGAGTTGGACACGACCTAGTGACCAAACAACAACAATTTCCTCATGAAGAGTTGGAGTTCTCTAGACAGGAAGTTGTTTCTCCAAAAAAGTCATGGCAGTTCATTATAACTGTACTTTTAATAGAAGAAGCCTCAAAAAATGCCTGGCACAGAGCAGGAATTCAGTTTCCTGCCTTTATTCTCCCTAGTTACAGTAACTATCATTATATGCTAAGTCTTTGCACATCAGTTGGGTATGGAACAGGAGAAATGGCCTGTGGCAATTGGCTGAGGTTCATTGCCACAGGGATCATGTATGTACATTTCCGTAGTGATATTACTGATGCGCAGACACTGTGTCTAATTTCCCATCACCACTTGGAGGAACGTATCTTTCACATGCCCCTGCTGTTGTTGCTCATTCACTCAGTCGTGTCTGACTCTTTGTGACCCCTCGGACTGCAGCCGCCAGCCTTCCCCGTCCCTCTCCATCTCCCAGAGCTTGCTCACACTCATGTCCACTGAGACAGGAATCCATTCCCACGCCCTAGGCTTTTCGTTTACAGGGCTTCAAAACAGCGCTATAAGAGTGGGGCCGTTTCTCTTCACTTTGAAGATGAGGCTCAAAGATGAACCTATTCGTGTAAGTAAGAGGTGGAGCTTGGATTAAAATTATGCTTTGCTTAATTTCAAAGCATTGTAATGTCCACATTCTTAAAGGAAAACACATTTCTAATGTTCTTTGTGCAGCAGTGATGTCTTGAAAAAGAAATGGTTGTATTCACGAGCGCGTGGTCAGGGTTCTCACATGCATGAAGTCACACACTCTTTCTTTTAAGCCATTGTGAAGGCGTGGGATGTTTCCCTTTACAACAGGTACACCTGCAAAAGTTTAAAGAAATTGATAACTCTTTGGGAGGGTCAGTAATAACAAAAATGCTTTGCCTTTCTAAACTTCATAAGTATTTTTTTAATATATATATGAGGAAAACAGTTTGATGTTTACAGGACCTAAAAATCCATGAAGTGAGTGAGTTGGACTGTGCTAAGACTGATCATTTTATCTCAATGGCTAATGGTTTATATGAGTAGATAAATTCATAAATAAGCCATATCACCCTCAGGTAATGCACTTGGGTAAAGCGATAGGATGAGATGTAGCAGAAATGATTTTATCACTCTAATGTGGTGAAACTGATGATGCTGAGATTGAATTTCAGGGAACATCATCTGATGACAACTCGCAAAACCACATTCAAAGGCGATAAATATATAGCATTTACACGATTCCAAGAAATGGGGTATATGAGTTAATAGTGCAGAGCGTGAGGGTACTATTCTATCCCCGAAACATGCCCGTGCTGACCGCCTGCTGACATTTCTGTCTTCTAGCAAGAATCTTGATTTCTGAAACAACGTGTGAGATAGATAACATTATTTGAAATGTACTCTTTATTTCTAGTTGCATGATTTCTTGGTTGCTTTATGTCAGTGATAAACTGGCCTTTAGTTGATTTGAATTGAAGGACATAGTAGAAACCTCAAGAATAGAATCACTTTGCTTATTTTCTATTCACTTACAAGAATGTTCAGTTCAATCAGAGGGCGATACTGAATATTGAAGAAGGGGAGACTGGTGTTTTCCTTTGTTAGAGACATTTGTGTCATTTATGGGCTTCGTCCTATGAATCAACTTTCTGACTCTCAGTAGTCTGAAGATATTAAAATGGACAATTGTTAGTCTTGTTATTGATGATGCAATCGATTATTTTCTACCTTCCGTCTTTAAACAAAGAAATTTCTGATTTCATGGTAGCAAATCACCAACCACTTTTCTCTTTATAAGCATTGATTTTTTTTTTTTTTCTACTAGGCAACAGAGCTTTTCTTCTTTTAGTTTCCTGGATTCTACATGTTAAGCACTTGATGTTTTTGGATTCCAGAAGGATAAATCAAAAAAGCATGTTTGTATAGATCAGGGTTTTCTCTGTTCTTGTGAGAGTTAAATTCTTCTACTGAAAAACATTTGTTGGCTTCTTAGGAAATTTATAAAGACTAAAGTTTAGAAAACATAAACATAGCTTATAATCTTAGGATAGGAATAAGAGAAGATTTCACTAAACTGGACGATATTTTCTCTTCCTCCACTTACTGCTCATTAGGCTTTCTTGTCATTCAGTCGTGTCTGGCTCTTTGCAACCCGATGGACTACAGGACCCCCAGCTCATGCCTGAAACCAAATCTTGTATATTTGAGGTTTATTTAAACAAATTTAAGCTTCAGTGTCTTTCCTGCTGCTAGTTCCAAATTCATGCATTTCCCTACAGGGATAATATTGGTGATAATCAGGGCTTATATTCAATCAGTTCTGAAATATCATATAGGTTATGAAAACACTGACATAATAGTAGAAGCCCTACATCCATAAGATCCTCCACTATATAGCCCCACGTTCTGCCAGGGACCTTGCACACATTTGGGGCTAGAAATATTGAGAGGTTAACATTGAGATTCCTGCCAACTGAGAACAGTATGAAATTGAAACGGATTGAAATTTGGAGGGTAGAAGAGAGGAAACCTCAAGAGTCAATTAATTCAAGACGTATTTTGTGATAATTTATAGTCTCTTTTTGTAGCTAACTTTAAAAAGACAAATACTGCATGGTCTCATTTTAGATATGGAATCTAAAATACAGTAGTCTCCCCTTAACCACAGAGAATTCCTTCCAAGACCCCCATTGTATATCTGAAACCATAGATAATACCGAACCCAACATGTGTTATGTTTTTCTTTATATGTGCATACCTATGATAAAGTTTCATTTATAAATTAGGTAAAATAAGACAATATCCAACTTGCCAGCATCACTACTCTTGCTTTTAGGGGCCAATATTAAGTAAAATAAGGGTTACTTGTACAAAAACCTGATACATCGACAGTCAATCTGATAACAAGCATTTAAGAGCCTGGAGACATCAGACAAAGGGGAGATTCACACCAAGGGATGGAGCTGGTCAGCGCAAGATTCCATCACACTACTCAGAATGGCGTGCAATACAAAACTTAGGAATCATTTGCTCCTGGAATCTTCCATTTAATATCATCACATCACGGTTCATTGAGAGTCACTGAAACTGCAGACAGAGTGGCCTCAGAGAAGCGGGGACTGCGTGCCTAGTCGCTTCAGGCGCGGCAGACTCTCCATGACTCTGTAGACTGCAGCCCGCCAGGCTCCTCTACCCATGGAAGTTTTCAGGTAGGAATACTAGAGTGGGTTGCATTTCCTTCTTCAAGGGATCTTCCTGACCCAGGGAAGGAATCAATTGAGATTCCTGCCAACTGAGAACAGTATGAAATTGAAACGGATTGAAATTTGGAGGGTAGAAGAGAGGAAACCTCAAGAGTCAATTAATTCAAGACGTACTTTGTGATAATTTATAGTCTCTTTTTGTAGCTAACTTTAAAAAGACAAATACTGCATGGTCTCATTTTAGATATGGAATCTAAAATACAGTAGTCTCCCCTTAACCACAGAGAATTCCTTCCAAGACCCCCATTGTATATCTGAAACCATAGATAATACCGAACCCAACATGTGTTATGTTTTTCTTTATATGTGCATACCTATGATAAAGTTTCATTTATAAATTAGGTAAAATAAGACAATATCCAACTTGCCAGCATCACTACTCTTGCTTTTAGGGGCCAATATTAAGTAAAATAAGGGTTACTTGTACAAAAACCTGATACATCGACAGTCAATCTGATAACAAGCATTTAAGAGCCTGGAGACATCAGACAAAGGGGAGATTCACACCAAGGGATGGAGCTGGTCAGCGCAAGATTCCATCACACTACTCAGAATGGTGTGCAATACAAAACTTAGGAATCATTTGCTCCTGGAATCTTCCATTTAATATCATCACATCACGGTTCATTGAGAGTCACTGAAACTGCAGACAGAGTGGCCTCAGAGAAGCGGGGACCGCGTGCCTAGTCGCTTCAGGCGCGGCAGACTCTCCATGACTCTGTAGACTGCAGCCCGCCAGGCTCCTCTACCCATGGAAGTTTTCAGGTAGGAATACTAGAGTGGGTTGCATTTCCTTCTCCAAGGGATCTTCCTGACCCAGGGAAGGAATCTGGGTCCCTTGCACCTCCTGCATTGGCAGACGGATTCTTTACCACTTAAGCCACCTGGGAAGCCCAAGGGGGCACTGGTGTGGACAAATTCATACAAGCAGAGGGTAGAACAGTGGTTCCCGAAGACTCGCAGGAAAGGGTGACTCTGCTCAAAGGGCAAAAGGTTAGCTATGAAAGGTGAGGTCTTGAGATCTAATATACAGCCTGGTAGCCCGGTATCTATCACTAATGCTATATTGCATACTTTAAATTTGCTAAGAGGGTAACTATGAAATTAAATTTTCAATCACACATGAAAAGGAAATGGTAACTATATAGAGGTGATGGATGTAATAATTAGCCTGACTGTGGTGATTATTTAACAATGTATACATATCAAAACATCAAGTCACACAGCTTAAACATATATGATGTTCATATGTCTGTTATAACCTCAATAAAGCCGTCTTTTAAGAAAAAGCCTGTGGTGGAAGCAATGCTGCCCACTCACTTTCACAGGGTCCATTGAATGATATACCAAAACCAAGGAAGCTAGTATTAGTCTGGGTCCAATCAGGAGACAGACACCACATAGTGATTTAATGTTACAGAGAAGTTAAATATAAAGAATTATTAAACCGTGATTTAAGAGTGGGGCTTCCTTGGTGGCTCAGATGGTAAAGAATCTGCCAGCAGTGCAGGAGACCTGGGTTCAATCCCTGGGTCAGGAAGATCTCCTGGAGAAGGGAACAGCTACCCACACCAATATTACTGCCTGGAGAATTCCATGGGCAGGGGAGCCTGGTGGACTGCTGTCCATGGGGTCGCAAAGAGTCAGATATGACTGAGCAATTAACACTTTAAGTTCAGTTCAGTTCAGTCGCTCAGTGATGTCCGACTCTTTGCAACCCCATGAATCGCAGCACACCAGGCCTCCCTGTCCATCACCATCTCCCGGAGTTCACTCAGACTTACGTCCATCGAGTCCGTGATGCCATCCAGCCATCTCATCCTCGGTCGTCCCCTTCTCCTCCTGCCCCCAATCCCTCCCAGCATCAGAGTCTTTTCCAATGAGTCAACTCTTCGCATGAGGTGGCCAAAGTACTGGAGTTTCAGCTTTAGCATCATTCCTTCCAAAGAAATCCCAGGGCTGATCTCCTTTAGAATGGACTGGTTGGATCTCCTTGCAGTCCAAGGGACTCTCAGGAGTCTTCTCCAGCACCACAGTTCAAAAGCATCAATTCTTTGGCGAACACTTTAAGAGTGACTATTAAATGTAAGAGAATTCTGTACAGCATGCAGGGACTAAGGGCACACACTCTAGGAAGGGAAATCTTGAAAGGAGACGCTCATCCCGGTGTTAGGAATTACACGTTGTTGGAAAAAGTGTGGTCACAACCCACCGGATGACAGAAGTTTACGAACTGGTTTGCCCTCAAGCTGGTCTGCAGAAAGCACGCTTTGGGGATACATGTGAGCCTTGATTCATGGTTGTGTAAAGAAAATGGGATGCCAGATAACTATGTCTTTTGCAGTTTGGAAATCAGTGTTATATTACTTTAATGGAAAAAATTGGGAAGCGTTCTTCCTTTAAGATCTAGAACAGTAAATGTATAGAAAAGACAGTCTCACAACAAGGTCCCACTGTACAGCACAGAGAATTATATTCAGTGTTCTGTGATAAACCATAATGGAAAAGAATATGAAAAAGTATGTGTATGTAACATATATTCATTCACACATAACTGAATATATATGTGTATGTATATGTGCATGCATGCATGTGTACATGCACACATATATGTAACTGAATGACTTTACTGTGAAACAGAAATTAACACATCATTGTAAATCAACTATCAGTTCAGTTCAGTTCAGTTCAGTTCAGTCGCTCAGTCGTGTCCGACTCTTTGCGACCCCATGAATCGCAGCACGCCAGGCCTCCCTGTCCATCACCATCTCTCGGAGTTCACTCAGACTCACATCCATTGAGTCAGTGATGCCATCCAGCCATCTAATCAACTATATTTTAATAAAATAAATTTTAAAAAAAGAAAAGAGTCTTATAGGTCTGTGTAAATTTAAATATAGGACTTTATAAGTCCAGATTACAAAGTCATTTAAAATGGAAAAAGTAGTCTACTCTGATAATGTTTTACTTAACTCTATTTTCATAAATTAAGCCATATTTGAAGAGTGCAGAATAGTAATTCCACCAAGATATTCTCATTGATATTCATTAATATGTTAGATACTCTATATTCTGGTAAATATATTTTTTAAACTAAAACTTGAATTCAGACTTGCTGTCTTTTTCTCTTAATTACCCTCACTGAAGGATGTGTACTGTAATGGTGTTTTCAAAGGCCAGCAATTTCACTTACTTATTGTATAGCAGTTTTGCTATTAGGTATCATTGATGGTTTTGGTGTGATTTCCTTACACTTATTTTACTTTTCCCTAAAGTCGCTCAGTCGTGTCCGACTCTTTGCGACCCCATGGACTGTAGCCTATCAGGCTCCTCCGTCCATGGGATTTTCCAGGCAAGAGTGCTGGAGTGGATTGCCATTTCCTTCTCCAGGGAATTTTTAATTGGATATTGATTTTCTGATTTTTCTGATTTAATAACAGCATTTAAAACTATGAATTACATATAGGATATTGAAACAGCTTAGTGTGAGAAGAATGAATAATGCTATTTGGAGCAACATGGCTGGACCTACAGATTATCATACTAAGCAAAGAAAGTCAGAAAGAGATGAGTACCAGGTGATATCGCTTGTACATGGAATCTAAACTACGACACAAATGAACATACCTATGAAATATAGACTCACAGACAGAGAACAGACGGGGTTGCCAAGGTCGGGGGTGGAGGAGGGAAGAACTGGGAGTTTGGAAACAGCAGATGCAAAGCTTCATACATAGAACGCATAAGCAGGGTCCTCCTGCATAGCATGGGGAACTGTATTCAGTGTCCTGTGATGAGCCACAGTGAAAAAGAATATATATATATATATAAATACACACACATATACGGACGTTGGCAATTTGATCTCTGGTTCCTCTGCCTTTTCTAACTCCAACCTGAACATCCAGAAGTTCATGGTTCATGTATTGTTGAAGCCTGGCTTGGAGAATTTTGAGCATTACAACATTGCTTCAGATATATAAAATTCGGCAAAGGATTTTTAAAAGAAATGCTATTGTATTACATGATGGATTAGTCTGCAAAGATTACAAATAATACTGTAAATCTATCATTGTTAATATGGGAAAACATTCCACAACATATACCTAACAAAACAATGGCAAGTTGCAAAGCAGTATGTGGAGCAGTATTCTATTTTTTTAAATAAACTTTTAAATTTAGACCAAGTTTGGATTTACAGAAAAATAACAAGCATAGTACAAAGAGTTCCCATATATCCCAAATCCAGTTTCTTCTCATTAATCTCTTACCCTGCAACTGTGCCTCATGGTAACTTTCTGCAGCACTGTATTTGAGGAATGTTTCTTAGTAAACACTCAAATATCTGGATTTTGTTACATGGCACTAATAACATTTATCTTTTAACAGGTATGCTTTATTTTTTTACACTTAAACTTTAAAAGAATATATTTGGTCTCATTGCTCTTGTTTAATTGTTTTATGCAATATTTGTATCTCATGGTACCTTGTTTTCTATCCTTTCTATCTTTTACTGTATGAACTGCCTTTCTTTACTGTTTTTACTTTGGTTTTTACTGTATGAACTGGTTTTAAGAAAAAGACTGTCGAATAACGTTAAGCTTTTCGTCTCCCCAGCAGCTATCGCGGCGTCTCTATCTGTGTCTGCATCTGCGTCTACCCCTCTGTCTCTGCCTACATTTGCATTTTGCCTCTATCTTCATTCAGTCTCTGAGTGCTCTGCTTGCTGTTGTGTCATTGTTTTTATGAAAATAATAGAAGTAATACATTATCTGAGTCTTTGAATAAGAAAAATGTCTTCACACTACGTTAAATAATAACCCAGTTTGATGTGCACGGGATGTGTGTCACAATACGTCCTGTGAAAACTATTTGTTGCTTCTTTTTGCTTGTTACTTGGGTAACTCCACTGTTCAAGAAGCCTGTTACTTCTTCCTTTGCAACTGGTTTGTATGACGTGTGCCTGTGTGTGTGTGTGTGTGCATTTACTTTCTAGCAGTTCCTTTTTTATCCTCAAAATTAAAAAAAATAAAAATTCTCCTACCTTCAGGAGCCAGTCTCTGAATATTCCAGATAGGAAAATATACACATTGAAAGACTGTCTCCTAAAGGTATGTAGGAGAATTTTTTTTAATTGTTTTCCTCTAAATGGCAGACTCATTCTGTTCATTGGTAATAAAATGTCTGCCAAATATCCAAGTCTAACAGAACCATAGATTGTCAGTCATTCTTTAAAGTGAAAACAGTGTTAGATGAAAAAAAGATGCCACTTCAGTGGAGCGAGTGCTTCTCCTCAGGACAGACTCGGTAGCTGGCTGCCCGCAGCCGCTTCATGTGTATTTCCTGTTGCATTATAGAGACTATTTCTCCCAGGCAACAGAGTGGTGAAGAACCCACTTGCCATTGCAGGAGAAGCCAGGTACAAGGGTTCCATCCCTGGGCCATGAAGATCCCCTAGGGCAGGGAAGGGTAACCTGCTCCGGTGTTCTTGCCCGGAAAAGTCCATGGCGAGGCGCCTGGAGACCTGCAGTCCATGGAGTCACAGACTCACACGACCGAGGGACTGAGGCCGCCGCGGCATTCAGAGACCGACAGCTGTGACCGCGGATAACTGTCACCACTTCCTCCTGCACATTCCTAAGCAAATCTAGGCTTTCTTTTGTTTCTTCTGTTCTGCTGTGGGCTTTGGTGAAGCTGTGTGTGTGCCTCGGGGCTGGTTTGGGTTGACTGCGAGAGCAAAGTCTTCCTGTCTAGGAGGCCGGCTCCGCATAACTCAATTTGTGCTGAGAACCACTAATGTTATTCTTCTTGCCTTTGTACCTCCAGTGCAAATGTGAACACAGTGAAAAAGATAAATAACTTACTAGCTTTATTATAAACGTGGGGCTGACCTCGCATTCCCCCAAAAGGATCCCATGGACCTTCAGGGTTACCTGAAAAGAGACTGCAAGACCATGTCATGGACTACAATAAACTCAGAAACTGTAATGGGCGGGCTTATTGTACTTGATTGCCTTAATTCCAATACATCTACTACATTGTTCTGATTTTTTCCTCCTGGATTTTTTAAAATATAAATTTATTTATTTTAATTGGAGGTTAATTACAATATTGTATTGGTTTTGGCATACATCAGCATGAATCCACCACGGGTGTACACATGTTCCCCATCCTGAACCCCCCTCCCTCCTCCCTCTCTGCACCATCCCTCTGGGTCATCCCAGTGCACCAGCCCCAAGCATCCTGTTTCATGCATCGAACCTGGACTGGCGATTCGTTTCATATTATACATGTTTCAACGCCATTCTCCCAAATCATCCCACCCTCTCCCTCTCCTACAGAGTCCAAAAGACTGTTCTATACATCTGTGTCTCTTTTGCTGTCTCGCATACAGGGTTATCGTTACCATCTTTCTAAATTCCATATATATGCATTAGTATACTGTATTGGTGTTTTTCTCTCTAGCTTACTTCACTCTGTATAATAGGTTCCAGTTTCATCCACCTCATTAGAACTGATTCAAATGTATTCTTTTTAATGGCTGAGTAATACTCCATTGTGTATATGTACCACAGCTTTCTTATCCATTCATCTGCTGATGGACATCTAAGTTGCTTCCATGTCCTAGCTATTATAAACAGTGCTGCGATAAACATTGGGGTACATGTGTCTCTTTCATTTCTGGTTTCCTCGGTGTGTATGCCCAGTAGTAGATTTTAATAATTATATAATATTTCCTAAAATGGTACCACTTGAAGGAAATGGCAACCCACTCCAGTGTTCTTGCCTGGAGAATCCCAGGGACGGGGGAGCCAGGTGGGCTGCCCTCCATGAGGTCGCACGGAGTCGGACACGACTGAAGCAACTCAGCAGCAGCAGCTATCTAATAAACGCATTTTAAAAAAGAAAAGAAAGAGGAAAAACTTGAGGAAACCAAGACAAAATCTTCTGATTATAGAAATAATACATCTTCAAAACAAAGAAAGAAAATTGAGAAGTAATGTAAAATAAACATATAAAAAAATCACTTTCACCTTTCCATCCATCAGTAACTGCTGGTGACATTTTGAAATATATCCTTTCAAACTCCTAGGCCAAAAAAAAGCTTGTGCAACAAATTTCATTACAACATTATTTCAGATACTATAAAGTTCAATAAAGGGTTGTTCAATAAATTTGATTATATTACATAATAAATTACTCTGTATTATAAATAATGGGAATAGCAAGTTGCAAAGTAGTATATAAGATAGAATTGTGCTTTTCAATCATTTTTTAAAAATTTTTAGACCAATTTTGGATTTATAGGAGAATTTTCCTCTCTGTGTGAGCTCCCCCCACGGCATCCAGGCTCCCAGGGCAGTTCGCTGTCCTTTACAGGGCAGACCTAGCTGGGCCAGGCGACCTAGCTGGGTTCTGCCTGGAGCTAAGTCCCTAGGCTGTAAGACCGCATTTTTCCAGAAGGAAAAATCACATTTGTGCGTGTCACAGCATAGAAAATCCATCCTGACCTCCCAGGGGCGCTTGTGACACTCTCCCCGTCGTGCAATCCACGCGGCACGCTCTGACACATCGCGGTGTGAGGGCGTCTCCGGTGTGGCTCTGCGTGCGTGTTGGGACACGCTTTGTGTCGCGGCCCCCTTGGGTCACAGCACAAGAGGGCATGAGGTAGCACGGGGTGGTGGGTTGCAATAGTGAGCGTGCCGCTGCAGAAAGGGTTTGGCCGCTGTGTGGTTTTCTGTCTCGACAGACTGGACGGGCTCCATACGCCTTGTGTCTCGATGGGCGGGCCTGCCTGGCCTGGGGTCGGGCCAGGGGGCACTCGGGTCCAGGACAAGGGACCACACGTGCTGTGGTCACGCGTTGGCGATTGGAGAGGCCTCGACACACGTTCATGTGCCTCCACATGGCTCCTCTGTCACGATAGGAGGAATGGGTTGTGACACCAAGGCTGTCACAGGTGCGCGTCTGCACGAGCTCTGTGTCGAGACGTTCCCTGGTGTGTCGAGAGGCGGGCGTTTCCGACAGGGGCTCATCCTTGTGCGCCTCAATCCAGGCAGCGGCCCAACATCCAGTCATGTCACGACGGCCCCTTGGTGTGCCCGGGTGTGTCCCGACACACCTGGTGTACCGAGATGCGGGGCACTCCTGTCGTGTGTCCAGGTAGCGACACGGGCCCTGTACTGTGGCTGGTGTGACACGTCTGGGCAAATCATGGTGTGTGCGCAGGAGCAAGCTGCAATGTACATGTGGAGATATGCATCTCAATGGAATATACATGCATATGTGTATATATTTATCACATTCTCTAATCCCATCAAATCCAGTAAATCAATGCTATTGAATAACATAATACGGCAGTATACCTTGTGTATGCACTGAGAAGTCAAAAAAAAATTCATGTGGCTTTTTCATTAAAATATTCACTCTATCACAGTGGTAGGAACCAACTCCACCATGTCTCTGAGGTATGCCTGTTCCCAGCACTAATCTAATGCAGCCATCCTGCCTCACCAGAGGGGAGAGAAAAAATACTCTGAAATACTTGTCAAGTGCACAGTCCAGAGGCATGAGCCCCCTAAAGATGGAGACCAAATCGATCAGGACCGCAGAAGGCTTCCCCTCCCCCACGCTCACCACCACATCTCTGAACACCTACTTACAACTGTCTTTCTTTCTAAGAAGCTGACTTTTTATCTATTTACGTATTTGTTTTTGGCTGTACTACTGGGTCTTTGTGGCTGCGTGTGGGCTTTCTCCAGCTGTGGCTGGTGGGGTCTACTCACTAGTCGTGAGAGGGCTCTCGTTTCAGTGGCTTCCCTGATTGCAGAGCCTGGCTCTACAGCGCCAGCTCAGTAGCTGTGGCAGGTGGGCTGCAGCTCCTCCGAGGTATGTGGAATCTTCCCAGATCAGGGACCGAACCTACGTTCCCTGTGTTGGCAGGCGGATGCTTTCCCACTGCTCCAGCAGGGAAGTCCTGGAATACTTTTGATCTAAAAGATTTCATATAACATTTGTCCTACAACCAGAAACATCCTAAAAAATGTTCTTTTTTTTTTTTTTTTCTGCATCCAAATTATGCTTCCTCACTTATCTCTAACACTCAGCTATAACACAAAACTTCAGTACCCACTTTTGTACTCTAGTCTTCAGTTTAAAAATATAGTCCTTTACTTCAAGGGAAAGGTTGAAGAAGGAAAACAGATTTTTGGATAACCTAGGGTTGTGAACATGTTTCATTGCAGTGGGTCATTATCTTAACCTTTCAATGGACAAACTAAACAGCTACAGATGACTTTTATCTACGGGGTATCACTTAATTTAAAAAGATTAGCAGTCAACTTTTCAAAAATGAATTTATTCTATAAAATAATAATTTTAAAAAGTGACCCACAATATGATGGGTTTTATTATGGTATGCTTAAAATGATATGAATGTTTATGACTTTCTTCAACTCCTAATATTGCATTAATCTGTTTAGAAAAAAAAATACTGATATAGCATGGACCCTAAATGCAAAGCATATTTGTTAAATTATCATCTAGAAGCGTAAAAAGGCCAGAGAAGTAAACAATAGTTGTATTATAAAAATATTTTATTTTCTTGGTCTTCATAAATTTATGAAGTTATAATTTATAACTTGCCCTTTTTCAAAATCAAAGTAACTTAAGAGTCTCTAAACTCAGCCTTCGTTTGGGCTGCCTCCCAGGTGATCTTGGGGATCAAATTTTGAATAAGGGAGAAAACCAGTCTAGCAGTCTAGTAATGATTAACTCTGCTGGGTTTCATGCTAAGTTATTGCTTCACAGCAGGCTAAGATTATTCTCATAATACAAGATAATTAGACTTTTTTCATGGAGAGGAGTATCATAGATAGAATTTCTTTGAGTAAAATAATATTAAGCACCATTTGTAAAAGCCTTAAAATATTCTAGACACTGCCTTTTACAGTATTTCTCTCAAGGGGCAAAGTTATGGTATTGGTAAGTATCATGAGATACCTAGAACTCAGAGAGGTCAAGCAGAAATTTTAAAGGCACACAGTAAACAGAGAAGAACTGTTTAACTGCGAAGCTCATACTCTTTATTCCTATGCTGGCTGCTTGGCACAATGATGTGTATTTCTAGTCCTGCCGAGACTTCCTGAGGCAGGCTCAGCAGGAATGCAGACCAGCAACGGAAACCTCAAGCGTCACAGAGACAGGCAGATCCTTCCCTTGAGAAGCATGAGCTTTGTTCTTCTGAATTGTTCTGAAATCAAAATATGTGTACATTTTCCACCAGCTGATCCAAAGTGGGATAGGCAAATTAGAATCTAATGTGCAAAATGTTGAATGACTCTATACCCATAGTGCCCCCTGACTGATTCACCTGGAAGTCTCAACAAGTCCTCAGACTACTCACTGAACACTGCTTCTGCCTTCCTCTCAGAACAAGAAGATGTCAGCTATACTGATCAGAATAGTGGTCTGCATTTTCAAAGCTCTTCATTGCCCTTGAAAGTTAAAATTTCTCTCTTTTCCTTAGCTTTGAATTTTATAGAAAGGCCTTACCAAACCAAGTCAAGGTTTAATTATTCTATTGGGAGCTTAAATAATGATGAAATTTATTATTAAATCATCATGTTATTAGATTCATATCATTTAAAAGTTTTACAATTATTCAATAACAGTGTTAAATTTTAAATATCAGTTATATCCAATTAACAACCCCAGTGTACCAGTAATAATGAGTTAAGAAGGGTGAACGCCGAAGAATTGCTGTTTTCAAATTGTGGTGCTGGAGAAGACTCTTGAGAGTCCCTTGGACTGTAAGGAGATCAAACCAGTCAACCCTGAATATTCATTGGAAGGACTGATGTTGAAGCTGAAACTCCAATATTTTGGTTACCTCATGGAAAGAGCCGACTTACTAGGGAAGACCCTGATGCTGGAAAAGATGGAGGGCAGGAGGAGAAGTGGGTGACAGAGGATGAGATGGTTGCATGGCATCACCGACTCAATGAACATGGGTTGGAGCAAACTCCAGGAATAGTGAAGGACAGGGAAGCCTGGCACACTGCAATCCATGGGGCAGCAAAGAGTCAGACACAAATTAGCAACTGAACAACAACAATATTAAACACATACAATTACATCTCAACAGTTTATTAAAAAAAAAGGTCAATTTTTTAAATTGTTTCCTATGAGAATTCATTTAATCACATTCAGTATTTTCCCTTATTGGGTTTCTTCTCTGTATCAATAAAAGATAAAAAGAATATTGAACAAGACTAGTTCCTTATACAAGACCCTTTGAAACCATCTACTTTGAAGTCAAGGCTGAATAAAATTAAGTATTAGCAATAGAAGACACCAAGGCTGATTTTTACTACATCCAACCAGGACTATTTAGTGAAATCTTTCAGGAATGGTGAAGTAAAATGAAGTGAAAGTTGCTCAGTCATGTCTGACTCTTTGTGAATCCATGGGCTGTACAGTTCATGGAATTCTCCAGGCCAGAATACTGGAGTGAGTAGCTTTTCCCTTCTCTGGGGGATCTTCCCAACCCAGGGATTGAACCCAGATCTCCCACATTGCAGGCAGATTCTTTAGCAGCTGACCCACCAAGGAAGCCCAAGAATACTGGAGTGGGTAGCCTATCTCTTCTCCAGGGGATCTTCCGGACCCAGGAATAAAACTGGGGTCTCCTGCATTGCAGACGGGTTCTTTACCAGCTGAGATACCAGGGAATGGTAATTGTGGAGAAAAAGAAAGAAAACTGGTCCCCCCCATAATGACTGCCAGCACACATGAATTTATTAGGAAGCAAAGCAGGCAGACACCTATGTGATGCTACTCCAAATTATATCCAATTCAAGGTCTATTCATCCCCGCAAGGCTTAATTAGAGACTTTCCTTCCAGCCACCAGTTAATACAGTTGCCTTTCCTAATACAAACCCCAATTAAACTCTCAGACTGGAAATCTGAGCAGGAAGAAAGATAATCTTTTTTTTTTTTTTTTTTTTTAATGAGTAGGAGTTGAGTAGGGAGAGAACCATTCCAGAAGAAAAACCAAAGCTAGAGTCTGTCAAAGGCAGAATAGAAAATCTGGAATGAAATCCGAAATGAGGTCCAGATAGTCAGTAGAAGCAGGGCACATATCCCCTGGACACATAGACTTCAAAACTGGAGTCAGCCTCAGCTCAAGAAGGAAGCCTCTTACATTCATTCTTTACAGAATAGGAACCAACTTATTAATTTATCTTAAACTATGCCCGAGGCCCAGCCCTCTGACGAACAGATTCAGAGGCATGAGATGGAGAAACTAAAAGATACCTTAGAGATCACAGTTCAACTAATTAGTCCGACAAATGGAAGCACTCAGCGCCAGAGCAATGAAGGGGGCTGCTTAAGTTCACACAGTGAATAGCGGACTTAACACCAGAGGCCAGGTCTAGTTGTTCAAAAACTCACTCTCCTTATGCCACAGCACATTCATGGAAGATACTGACCCAAGAGAAATCAAGTTCTGATGAGCATAAAGAATGGACCAACATTTGAATGAAAGACAAACATCTGATTAAAGCTAGCTCTTCTCAGGTGCCAAAGTAAACCAGAGAAATAGCGTGAAAACACGAGGAAACAGTTCAAGAAGATGGCAGCCGGTCAAAGGGGCCCAGAGACGGGAAATGCACGTGTCTGCTCAGTGGTGGCTGACTCTTTTGCGACCCCATGGACTGCAGCCCGCCAGGTTCCTCTGTCCATGGGATTCTCCAGGCAAGAATACTGGAGTGGGTAGCCATGCCTTTCTCCAGGGGATCTTCCCGACCAAGAGATTGAAGCTGAGTCCACTGCGTCTCCCGCACCGCAGAGGGCTTCTTTACAGATGAGCCACTGGGGAAGCCCTGGGTTCAGAGTGCCAAAAGCTCTATTTATTTCCCTTCATTTCACCTCTGTTCAAGGGGAAAAAGAAATGTTTCCTACCCAACTAAGGCCTCTTTGCAATCCACTCTGTTAGTAAATTGAGGAATAAAATGTTCATTCTCCGAGAGCGCTTCATGTCCTCATATGGTGTAAGGGCTAGAATCCGAGGACGCTTCACGTCCTCATACGGTGCAGGGACTGGAATTAAGCCTCACTATTCAGTGCTGGGCGGCCCTGGTGCCTCAGTAGTAAGGAGTCCACCTGCCAGTGCAGGAGACTAGGGTTCAGTCCCTGGGTTGGGAAGCTCTCCTGGAGAAATAAGTAGCAACCCACTCCAGTATTCTTCCCTAGGAAATCCTATGGGCAGAGGAGCCTGGCGGGCTACAGTCCCTGGGGTCGCAAAAATTCGAACACGACTTAGAGACTAACCAGCAGCACGTTAAGCGCTGCCATCACACCTGGTGAAATTGAGAGGGCTTTGAATGGCCCAGTGTCTCCTGACTCTGTTCCTAAGAATACGGCCCCTTGGCTGAACGACCTTCCTTATCAGAGGGACCTGGAGCAGTTCCTGCTTAGCTCCAGATTAGGGTGTTTTAGTTCGCGGCTAGCTGGGAATTATTCAAAGAAGCAGTCACATCCTCGAGTGAGAACCAGGGATCACCTCACCTACTTGTTGGTTCAAAACCTGCCTCCCCAGCCCCCGGATGATAGCTCTCTTCCCAAGTGCAGCCCCAGGGTGGCCTTGCATGGAATAGCGGTCCTCCCCGAGGCTGTGAGTACATGTGACTAACAAACTGGTGTGATCTCATCTGTCAAGTGTTGGGTGTCAGGTGTTAGCCATCCCCATATGTCTAGTCAAGGAATCCCCCACTCACTGATGGGGTATAAAGGAGGTGGATAAAACACATTATATGTTTACCAACTCTCCAAACATCCAAATCACTCTGGTAGATATCATCACAATCAGAAAATCCAACAACTTCACTGTTTGCAAGGCTCTCCTGATCACCGATCAAGAGTGTGCTGCCACTACTCAATCCTTCCCATGCTACTCACTCACCCCTGCACTGCACTTATCCCGGAAACTGACCATCTCCCAGACTGGTAGCAGCTTTCCATGTTTAGAGAATATGACTTTTGACTTTCAAACTCACCATACATAGCTAGGGCTTTCCAGGAGGCACTAGTGATAAAGAGTCTGACTGCTAATGCAGGAGACGAAAGAGACTGGCTTGGATCCCTGGGTCTGGAAGATCTCCTGGAGGACGAAATGGCAACCCACTCCAGCTATTCTTGCCGGGAGAATCCCCATGGACAGAGGAGCCTGGAGGGTTACAGTCCATGGGGTCACAGAGGGCCAGACATAGCTAAGCACCCGAGGTTACACAAACATACCAAATCTTTAAATTCCCTGGCTTTTTTCCTTTTTTTTTTCAATTCTTCTACACTATTTTTAATTTTTTCCATCTTCCTTGTATCAGGAAGGCCCAAGTTAGTAGCTGTATTATGTTAATATCAGTAGTATGACCTCGTAGGAAAAATTTTGACAACACATAGTTGAGTCACGCAAATAAAATAAATAATTCATCATCCAACAAATATTCATTAAATACCTTCTACAGGCTAGATTGTTTATTTTTCCATGTTGATTTTCTTGATCAGACAGACCCTCTATGTATACACCTCTTTTATAGCTGGTCTTATACTGATACACTATGTTTTTTGTTCATCAGAACACTTATTGCAATCTATTAAAGATTAAAGTTTGTCTCAACACAAAATTGGCCCACTTTGAATGATTAAATTAGTTTTCCCTTTTGAGAAGGGCAGTTTAAAAACCAGGTTAGATTCAATTGACTGTATGTCTCCTGTAGTCAAAATTGTCATGTTTTCATTCCAAGGGCATTTTAAAATTTAAGATCAAAAGTGAAAAGAAGATTACTTTTAAGTTTATTTTAAAGAAACCTGACATCAAATGGTTTTCAGGACTATAAATTCTATTTTTCTGAAGTGCTGAAAAAAAAAAAGTCAAATAATAAACACTCAGTGAAGGATTGGACTGGACTGCTCACTATTACATATATATGACAGAGTCATCTTTTTAAAAAAACACAGCAAATCTTTCTCAATCTATTATTGCTATTGCACAGAGCATTATTCTGGGGGCACCTACAACATCTTAGGCCTTTTCATGTGTGTTTTTCAACCACAGCAGTAATGAAAGTGTCTAATTCAGGTGTTTATTTTTCCCCCAGGAGCTGATCAAAGAGCTTTAAGTCATGGCGAGGGTTCAAGTCCCAGCCCACTATTTATTGACTAGCTTCTATAAAGATTGACTTCTTATCATTGTGGGTGTGTATGCTAGTCACTCAGTTGTGTCTGACTGTGACCCCCTGAACTGTAGCCTGCCAGGCTCCTCTGTCCAGGAATCCCCCATGGAATTCTCCAGGCAAGAATACTGAAGTGGGTTGCCATTTCCTCCAACAGGGGATCTTCCCGACCCAGGGACTGAAACCAGATCTCCTGCATTGCAGGCAGATTCTTTACCATTTGAGCAACCAGTAGAATTATACTATACCTATGTCATCTGGTCATTGCGATATTAAAGATGTCCTGTGCAGTCAGCTCTCTGTAACCCCAGGGTTCCGCACCTTCGGATTCAATGAACAATAATCAAAAATATTCTAAAACAAATTTCAAAAAGTTTTAAAAAGCAAAAGTTAAATTTGTTGTGCATCAGCAACCATTTCCATAGCATTTACATTGTATTTACAACTATTTACATAGCATTTACTTTAATCAGCTATAAATATTCTAGAGATAATTTTAAGTGCAGAGGAGAATATGCATAGGTTATGTGCAAGTACTCTGCCATTTTATGTTATATGAGGGACTTGAGCATCCACCGATGTTGATATCTGTGAGAAATCTGGAGGCAATATGCTTGAGGATATCAAGGGATGAATGTGTGTGTATCATTCATTACGGTGTTGGTCATACAGTAAGAACTCAGGATACGCTGGCCATTATTATTATTGATGATGCATTACAACATTTGCCCCATCTTTTTGGGTAATGTGCAGTCATTAGGCTCCTAGGAGTTAGAGGCTGATATTCCTAAATTTTAAATTTCCGGCATGATTTCATAAAGCAATGTACATTTGCTCCATCTACATCTGCTTCTTACAGAAGACGCTTATACCTGCACACATATTCATTGTAGAAATGTTGATTACTGACGCTAACTCACCAACTGGTCCTTGGGTTAGATTTTGTCAAGAGCAGAAATGTTATACCAATGCATTTAAAATATTTACTTAGAACTCTTATTTATGCAGAACAATGATAAATACTATACAACATTATGTTGAAAATAACATTCATGTTACAGATGAAAATCCTCCCTACTTTTAGTGCAATTTTACTATCTTCACATCTTTTATTTTGATTATTTACAGTTTTTCCTGACAATGCAAGCCAACTTAAGTTTTGGCTCACTTCCCTAAGATACGAATAAACAACTTTGTCATGAGAAAAAAAGAACAGAGCTTAGTCTCCTAGCTCCATTTTCTCACGTGGTAGTTACCATGTTTCATTTGCATTGTGCCTTTTGGAAACGGCCTCCATTTGATTCAAAACTAATGGTTTTCCTCCTTAAAAATTAATACTAAATACCATATATGTGCTATTTGGGGATGGTATTAACATACACAGTTGGGAAATGGAATACTTCCTGCCATGTCAGCAAACACAGATGTCACAGTCACCAGCGACTGCGGTCCCCCAACGCCAGCAGGTGAGCCCTAAGGGCACTCAGGAAGGAGAGAAATACTTGCCGGGCAACCCCCAGCCGGCAGCCACTCCCCGTGGTGAGCCGCAAGGGAGCTCGGGATGTGAGAAACACAGGATCCTGGCCCCAGGTAGCTGAGAGGCACAGGAGATGCTCACAAGAGGAACGATTTCATTGAGCCCCGACTCCTGCCTTCCCACACACAGAAAAGCATAAATTTCTTAACTTGGGATACCTGGTGTTCTTTAATGAACAATAATCTTTTGATGTTCAGACTACCTGTCCTTTGTTGCAAAACTTCTAGGTCACCTGGCTCCTCCCCTCACTTCCTAGAGCAGTTCTCTCGGGGCTACTTGAGATGCCGCCCCCAGGGCCTAAGTCTTACAATTTTCTGCTGAATAAAACATACCTCAGCTTTTGGTTGTGACTATTTTTTAAATGAACACAATCCAGCCTTTCACCTCTTAACAGCTGTCCATAGAGACTATGGATTTGGAAGTGGTAGAAGCAGTGGGTTCCACTAAGCTGAGTGATCACAGAAGCCTCTGAAGAGTTCTGTTTTTAAATTTTTTAGAACAAATTTTTGTGCTCTAACTTGTACTTAATAGATCAGAATTTATAAGGGGCAGGTCCTTCACACTTGTGGATACAGAAAGACCCCCGGCTGAACAGATTGACCAGCCAGGTTTGAGAATCACTCCTGCGAGGTATATAGCATCCATCTAAATATTCAGACTCATTATCTTTCAAACTCATTTGCTTGTATGTTTGTTTAGCAATGCATTTTTCTGTAGTTACGTTTATACAGAAACAATACATTAGTCAGATTGAGGACTTCCTGGTGGTTCCAGTGGTAAAGAGTCTGCCTGCAAGCAGGAGACCCAGGTTTGATCCCTGGGTCAGGAAGATCCCCTGGAGAAGGGAACGGCAACCATTCTGGTATTCTTTCCTGGAGAATTCATTAGACATTAGCCCTGGTGGGCTACAGTCCATGCGGTCACTAAGAGTTGGACTTGACTGAAGAATACATCTTCTGTTTGAAAATGATTTGTCATCTGGAACATCAAAAGCTCCCATCTCTTCCTTACTCTTTAGTGAATTCTGAAGTCCTGCAGAACCCTCAAGGTTCCTGGAACATGCATGTAAATCCATAACTCACAATCCTCTAAGTATACAGTTTCACCTCTGAATTAACTAAAACTGCCCAGCGTCTCAGCTTGTGCAGCTCCAAGTGTGCTTCTTGTAAGTCGCTCCTCTGATGGGTGCTTTAATATTAGGCCCTCAAATCAATTAGATTTCACCACAGAAGATGGATATTTGGATTTCACTTCCAAATATTGGATTTGCTATAAGACTTGTTGAGGACACACTCTGATGTTCTACCCAAAATAGGTCAGTTCAGTCACTCAGTTGTGTCCGACTCTGCAGTCCCATGGGCTGCAGCATGCCAGGCTTCCCTGTCCATCACCAACTCCCGGAGCTTGCTCAGACTCATGTCCACCTAGTTGGTAATGCCATCCAACCATCTACCCAATGGACCTCTCATAATATTCCAAGCAGCAAACTCCCCTTCAGATTTAGTAAGAAAAATTTATATAGTTGTGAAAACTTGGAAGTGAAGACAGAAATAATCTGTCTTTCTATCATAGGTATTTCTCGGAGAAAGTATTTTGGGTAAGCAGAGTCTGTGACCTCAAGGTACTCAGTCTAGTGGGAAAGCTAATTCTAAAACAATGCAATAAATTGAATGCTAGAGATATACATAAGTTGCTATGGAAACAAGAAGATAAGTTCTGTTAGTAATTACTTTCCATTTTTGCCTTAGCTACAGGAGATAAGAACTAAATTTGTGCTCAATTACAGCAACATTAACATTTACCAGAGGCATAATTGCTCCTTCTTCCCCTCAATCTTACTTTATCTCTTTTATACTCTTTAATTCATCCTATCATGTATCTTCCTTTCCCATTAAATAAAAAAGTTAAAGCACTGCATTAAAATATAAAATTTATAAAAAACTTACTAGATACTTCCTCCTTCTTTAAACTTCTTTTACAATTACAGGAAAAAAAGACAAAAGCATCAGTATTTAGTAATGATATTACATTTCATAAACACATGGATTGATACAGTCTAATAAGAGAGCATTAAAAGATAGAAAAGAAAATGAAAGTGGAAAACTAAATGTGAGGCATTATGTTTAATTTATATAATCTGTTTAGTGGTAGAATAATAACAGAAATAACCCACAACCTCATTTCTTTAAGAGAGGCAAATCTAGACTTAATTAAGCAAAAAGCCCGGTGCTCTTTAATATGGATCTAGCTTCATTTTAAAGAGCCACCTACAAACTAGTTAATAAAATAATTCCTGGTATCCTGTTGCAAACATGTTTTCTTGTCCTACAGTATAACTTTCATGAAGCCCACTGTCTCAGCACTGCTGTAACAGCAACAATGCTCACCTGCGCACAAAAGATTGGGCAACATTACACAGGAGACACAAGGCCAGAGCTGGTGCTCCTGCAGCCCCGGGGAAGGCGCCGCCTCCTCACGGCCAGGCATGTGGTTCAGGCTACTCTTCCTTCTTGGGGATGCTCTCTCCACACTGGTGTTTGTTCGCTCTATAAATCCAGGGAAGGTTGGAAAATGAAACAAAAATAACTGGTCCAAACAAACGTAGACCCTACAGCCTGTGTTCTGCGGTGCCTAAGCGGAGTGACAATGGCTTTCCCTTCACTTTTCTTCTCTCAATTCTTTTTCTACAAAGTAGCAACTATAATAACGTACAAAATAATGTATGCTTTCATCTCCTCTTTCATCTCCATTCTGCAAAAGTCAAGCATCTTCCAGACAGCGGTTCTGTGAATCATAGGCAGGATAAATAGTGATTCAGCTCTGTCATTTACTGAGTGATCATCCCTGCAAGATACGTGACCTTTCTGGGTCTCAGTTTTCTTCCCCATAAAACAAGAGACTGTAAATTATATTTGGATCATAGGATCACTGTGAGAGTTTGACAAATTTTAAAATGTAAAGTGCTTAAAATAGTGCATTAGAAGACTGATTGTTCTGAAAGGGCTATTGTCAGTAGTGATGGTCTTGTTAAGTCTTGTTATCCTATTATCATGTTCATTAAGAATATTAAAATGCCTCAGGGTCGTGTGTGACAATTTTGCCAGCCTAATGACAAAATGTTCACATTGCTAATTCCAGTATGTCTCTGCACCATGCAAGCTATCTTCTCAACACTGCTTCAGCCAGAGGCTTGGTTCGAGTTTTTTCTTCAGGGCGTCAAGAGTACTTTTAAAATAATTTACAGCATCAGATGAACTCACATGTTGCTTCTTCTGTGATAAAGAGACTTTGACAATAATGTTCCCATTTCTCCAAAAATAAATTTGAAGTTCACTGTAGCAGTCATGTGAAATTCATGGTTGCCATATATGCACCTTTTTCCCGGATCTTATTTCTACCCTCAGACTGATTCTGTATCTTAGCTATGTTTTAGTATTCATGTTCTTGTGTATGCTCCCGTAAATACTTTGCAGAAGAGGCAGTTATTAATAAATAATACAAAATAACTTTGTTTTTTCACTTTGCTAAAACTCCCCTTATTCCCTCTGAGAATAAACTGAGTCTGTGGATGAACGCCACGGTTACCCTGCCTGTCGGGTGTTTTGAGTTACATTTCTCCCAGTCTTGGCAGGGCCTGAGATTTATGTTTTAACCAAAGGGTCAGTGAATGAAAGAGTAGAGAATAAAAACAGAGATAAGAGAAATCAAAATATGGATCATTAAAATGCCACAAAATTACTTCCAAACTGTATGAGTTGATTGTTCTTGTTATTCATGCTGAAGCAAAGTATAAAGTAAGTGAAGGAATTCCAAAGTAGGAAAAAAAAAGACACTTTCCTTTATAATTTCAAAAAAAATCACTACAGCATATTTAAATTCTCGTGGCAAAAGTAAAACTGTGTGTACTTCCCCTTCGCCATTTCCAAGTAATCACGCCTGCAGCAAGGACATGATCTCGTTGCTTTCTGGGGACTGACCCCTTCAACAGCTTCTCCAGCATAGGACCTGGACATGACGACTGCCACGGGCTCAGGCTGACTACAGTCACGGAGGTGCCCAGGGTCAGAATTCCCAAATAAGTGCCCACCCAGGTCAGCACACCGGTGGTTGCAGGACATGCTCTCCCAAGCATTTGCTTGGTGCTTTATGCCTTTCCTTCCGCAACAGCACTAGGCTGAATGACGCCCGCTGTCACCTACCAAAAATAACAATAACAATCATAACGAAATTGATATCAAAAAATGGAATTTTATATCTCTAAGTCCTGTTATTAGATTTGAAGACCATACATATACAACAATGCTGATTTGGGTACCCTGCCACATAGCGCCTTCAGAATTATCTAGATGTCAATAGCTCTGAAGGAGCCTAAGTTTCCAAGGCAGTATCATTAAAGCGTGCACACTCATACATACACAAGCCTGATGGAAAATGTTTTCTGATTCTCAACCTCTGAAACAATTTCCAGGTCACTGAGCTTGAACTTGCACGAACAGAAGCACAGAAATTATTATGAAAGTGAAGCTTAGCATCACGCTAGTGGTTGGTGTGCAAACAAAAGGCATGCTCTGTGTTTAACCCTTTGCTGTCTCTAAGAATTGGCTAGCTCTGGGAGAAGTAGACTCTCTGATGTCAGGGAGACCACAGATGCCAGAATCTCAAGAATACAGAAAATGAGAAAATATAGATAAAATGGGCTTTCCCAGTGGCTCAAGTGGTAAAGAATCTGCCTGCAATGCAGGAGACACAGGAGATGCGGGTTCAATCCCTATCCCCTGGAGGAGCAAATGGCAACCCACTCCAGTATTCTTGCCTGGAAAATCCCATGGAGAGAGGAGCCTGGTGGGCTACAGTCCACGGGGTCTCATAGATTTGGACCTGACTGAACATGCACACACGTAGATAATATAATTGGCCCTGTGATGAATGAATGCCAACAGACAAATACAAAAGGAAATACAGCTGAAACAATCTATCACTACATCCATGTTTGTATTACTGCTATAACTATATCTCTATCCAATATGAACGGTAGCTGTCTATGAATGTGGGATTAAGGGTGATTTTAACATCTAGCATGCACTGAATACCATGATTTTATTGGTAATCTAATTACAATGTCTTAACTAATCTTCCCAATAACTATATTAGATAGGTTCTGTTATTATTTGCATTTTAATGAGGAAACTAAGGCTAAGGGATATTAAGTGACTTTCTCAAAGTCACCTAGCTAGTGAAGGTCAGAGCTTAGACTCTAGATGAAGTCAACTTGATTCCAAAGAGTATTTGGTGTTAGAGAGTGATCTAGTTTCATTCTTCTACAAGTGGTTGACCAGTTTTCCCAGCACCACTTGTTAATGCTGGTGGGAATGCAAACTAGTACAGCCACTATGGAGAACAGTGTGGAGATTCCTTAAAAAACTGCAAATAGATCTGCCTTATGACCCAGCAATCCCACTGCTGGGCATACACACCGAGGAAACCAGAATCGAAAGAGACACATGTACCCCAATGTTCATCGCAGCACTGTTTATAATAGCCAGAACATGGAAACAACCTAGATGTCCATCAGCCGATGAATGGATAAGAAAGCTGTGGTACATATACACAATGGAGTATTACTCAGCCATTAAAAAGAATTCATTTGAATCAGTTCTAATGAGATGGATGAAATTGGAACCTATTATACAGAGTGAAGTAAGCCAGAAAGAAAAACACCAATACAGTATACTGACACAAAGAGACACAAATGTATAGAAAGGACTTTTGGACTCTATGGGAGAGGAAGAGGGTGGGATGATTTGGGAGAATGGCATTGAAACATGTAAACTAACATGTAAGAACGAAGCACAAGCCTATGTTCGATACAGGATACAGGATGCTTGGAGCTGGTGCACAGGGATGAGCCAGAGAGATGATGTGGGGTGGGAGGTGGGAGGGGGATTCGGGATTGGGAGCTAATATACACCCATGGTGGATTCATGTCAATGTATGGCAAAACCAATACGGTATTGTAAAGTAAAATAAAGTAAAAATAAAATTAAAAAAAAAAAAAAAACAAAGAGTATTTGGTTAACTAATAACTGAATTGTGTATCTGAATATTTATTACTTTTATGAATAAAAGGAAACATTTTTTTGAAAAATTAGGCATGTGTGCAAACATGTAGGAATATATAAATTGTATATAAGCCCACATTATATACACAAATGTATGTGTATATATATGTATGCAAATATATATAATTATGTATATGCACAAACATTAATGTCCTGAGACCAAAATTCTCAGAAAGCAAAGGTCCTGTAGACTATATGAGGGCAAGAGAATACAAGATAATAAAATAGATTCTGTCCTCACTTTTCCTTACTTGCTTTCTTTATGTATATATTCGTGTGTGTATGAAAGCAGGTTATTTTAACAGATGTATGTGTGTTTTGAAGGTAAAAAACCTTTTCAAATCCATTTATGTACAATGTTTTTTCATAACAGATAAACAGAACAGTGTTGGATCGGAGATCACCTTCTTTCAATGATCAGACACAGGGCAAGCAGAGTGCTACTTAAGAATAGCTGAGTGTCTAATACCTCCTACATTTCAGAATCAAAGAAAGGTTATTTAATTATTGAAGTAGCTCACAGATGTTTAAAAAAAAAATCAAGCAGAGATTCAGTTCCCAAACAAACAGAAAGCTTTGAGAAAAACCCATTTTGTGCAATGTTATTCTGATGTAACATTCATGCTATTTGAAATGACGCTGTCCCCATTTCCTTAAGAGTGGCATTTTAGCAGCACTGAAAACCAGAAGTACTTTCTTTGGAATGACTCTACTGAGAAAGGAAGAGGAAAATGAGCTTTGAAAAACTGGAATTCACATATCAGCTGGAGGTTCGACATTTGGTAAAAGATCAAACGTTTCCCTAGTTCTTGAAGTCTCCGAAACTTTTGATCTGAGTTAATATCAAACCTTCCCTTGCCTGGTGACTCAGTGGTCAAGATTCCACCTGCCAATGCAAGGGGCTTCCCTGGTGACTCAGATGGTAAAGAAGCCGATGCAAGAGATAAGGGTTTGATCCCTTGGTCGGAAGACCCCCTGGAGAAGGAAAGGGTGGCCCACTCCAGTATTTCTGCCTGGGAAATCCCATGGACAGAGGAGCCTAGTAGGCTACAGTCCATGGAGTCACAAAATCAGACACGATTTAGCAACTGAACAACAGCAATGGGGAATTCAGCAAAATGAGAAGGAATCCCTCCTTCAATTAATGTGGGCAGTTTCCCATTTGCATCCTGGAAGACAGGAATCGCAAACACCAGGATTGGGTCCACTCAATTTTGCTACCTGCCGGACTGTATGTGACCTTCTGTCCTAATCTCCCCTCTGCAGTATCCCAGTCTTCACTTTCCTGCCTTCTCAAGAAGAATACATTTTTAAAAATTCTCATTTCCCTCATCAAGTTTTCTACATTGCTTGTGAACTCAAATATTAAAACTTTTTTTTATAGATTAAGCTCATTCTGGTTAATGAGAGTCAGCTGAATAACAGTATATGAGTGGATGGTTTTTGGACCTCTAATATCTTATGGGGAAAATGCTATAGTATTTTGCAGCAAATATGCTAAATAAATCAAAATACAGAATTCCATGGACAGAGAAGCCTGGCAGGCTACAGTCCATAGAGTGGCAAAGAGTCGGACACAACTGAGCGATTATCAAATACACACTGAAAGGTTAAATGGTACCATTAATATTTATTTTGGTTGATTTCTGTGCTAAAAGCTTAATAGGCATCATTCCTTTGTAAAGGTAACAAGATCTTGTGTGGCATTTCTTATGCACATTTAAAGATGAAGAAACGGAGACAGAGAAAGATAAATGCCACCCTTCAAAACTTTCATAATTGGCAAGTCAGGATTTGAAATAGACCGTTTCTTTGCAAGAAAATTAGACAAAGAAAGATCCTGATGGACAGAAAAGGACCACTTTCTAACTATAATTCTAAGCAAGTTATTTACTTTCCATTATCTCCATTTCATCAGCTGTAAAATGAAGGAAATTATAGTATTTTCTTCACATGGTTTTGTGAGAATTAAATGTGCTAATTTGCATACAGCGGTTAGCATTTGACTGGCACAGTTTTTATTATATGATAGGTCTCATTACCATCATCCGTAATCCGCAGCAGTAACCACAGGATCATCATACTCTTTCCAATTTTCAGGGAAACTACAGAGGATTTAGAAAGTGAAGGATATAAAAAGCCTATGGTGAGACAGACATCAGAATAGCAACGAATATTACACAGAAAGCAGCTGAGACTACTTTGTTCCCACTCCAGCCAACTGCAGAGAAAAGGAAAGCCCAGAGAACAGAATATTTGATGGAGCTGAAACCTTTGATTCTATTGCTAATCACACCACATTATCTTTTATAGGCACCTGTTTAGTACATCCACCAGCCTTGAATTTAAAGTTTTGGTGGAAAAAATGAGTCTTAGAAGTATAGGATGAGATGCACTCTGCCAGGGCCAATGGATTTGCTGATGTTGCCCAGATTCCTCAACAGATGACAGAAGAGAGCGGAAGAATTTCATCCATATTTTGTTGCATCTTCTCTCAAAAAGAAGATTCTTCGGGTGTCAAGGAAAATTATAACAGATAAAGTTAAACAGGCAAGAAGACTTTATACAAGAAAATTGCAATGATTCAAAACAATTGCCACAGGGAGAGAGATTAAACTTCACTCAGCCGAAACAAAAGGCAGGAGGCATTTTAAATCCTGAGGTGAGCTAATGGGGCAGCATTGGAGGATGTTATTCATTGTGGAGGCCATTTGTGTTTGCAAAATTGCCACCTATCAAAGTTTCGGCCCCTACCCCAGTGCAGGGACGGGAAAGAAAGGCCCTATCTTTTCTAGTGATTACATGCCACAGAGATGACTGCCAGGTCCTTGAGAAAGGTATTCCTGGGTTGTTAAACTGGCAAGAGTCTGGGAGAATATTATAAAATTTTATATCTGTATTATACGGCCCTTCCATGTAGAAAAGAAGCACAGATTTATGCATCTACATTTCCAAGGAATGTCTCCATCCATTAGTTTTGTCCCATATAGAGTAACAAAGCAATTTTCAATATTAACTTTACCACTTAATAAAAGTGTGCCCTTAAGTTGTTTAACCAATCTGTGCTTCATTTATTTAATCTATGATTTATGGAGGCTCTCAAGACCTATTCACAGGGTTGCTGTGACAACACTTGGTACACAGAAAACACTAAATCAATGCTAGCTACTATTACTCCCCAAAGTTCCAAAGTGAAGAGAATTGAGCTGATAAGATCAATGGCTAAATGATTTTCTAAGGATTACCACCACATTTTTAAATAGAAATCTGATTTAATGAACAAGTACAGAAGGTATGCTCAGAGGTTAAAGCATCTCCTTGCAATGTGGGAGGCCAGGGTTCGATCCCTGGGTCTGGAAGATCCCCTGGAGAAGGAAATGGCAACCCACTCCAGTATTCTTGCCTGGAGAATCCCTGGACGCAGGAGCCTTGTGGGCTACAGTCCACAAGGTCGCAAAGAGTCGGACACGACTGAGCGACTTCACTTTCACTTTCACAAAATGTATGGCAATCTTATTCTTTACAGTTTTTAGTTCATTAGTAATAGTAGCAACGGTATACTCACAAGAGTTTTAGAGGGTGGGATGGGGCAAGGAGAGAGAGGGGAGAGAGTCTGGGAATGCACAGCCCATGAGAGAAAGAGATATGAAGAATTATCCTTCGTAGATGACCAGTGCTGGGACATCTTTGGAGGCTACTCTGCTCTGATGCTCATAAAATTACACAAAATATCAGGCAACCCAATCACTCTACACTTGTGTGTAATTTTCGTGGGTCTCCTTGCAAAGAACTGCTTTATTTTACTCTGCATTTATATAAACGGCAACAGCATAGTTTTAAAATCCTGAAGTCTTTGTTGCTTTTACTACAGAGAAAAGTTTTTCCCACTTTACATCATTAATTATTGGGAACAGTTTGATTTTGTTTCACCAGAAATAAAGTAATGCCTTTAAAAGATGAAGAACAGCTTATCGTTGGCTTGTCACACGCAGCACGGGAGAGAAAAATGAGTATGCAGTGCTGAGTGGTGTGTTTGTTTTTGCGATGGCTCTACCCTGAATTATCACTGGTAGCTACATAAGAGTTCAGGTAGTTCAGTGGCAAAAAATTCACCTGCCAATGTAGGAGATGCAGCTTTGATCCCTGGACCAGGAAGAGCCCCTGAAGAAGGAAATGGCAACCCACTCAGTATTCTTGCTTGGAGAATTCCATGGACAGAGGAGCCGAGTGGGCTACAGTCTATCAGTTCAGTCACTCAGTCGTGTCTGACTCTTTGCGACCCCATGAATCGCAGCACACCAGGCCTCCCTGTCCATCACCAACTCCCAGAGTTTACTCAAACTCATGTCCATTGAGTCAGTGATGCCATCCAACCATCTCATCCTCTGTTGTCCCCTTCTCCTCCTGCCCTCAATCTTTCCCAGCATCAGGGTCTTTTCTAATGAGTCAGCTCTCCGCATCAGGTGGCCAAAGCACTGGAGCTTCAGCTTCAGCGTCAGTCCTTCCAGTGAACGCCCAGGACTGATCTCCTATAGTCCACAGGGTCACAGAGTAGTCAGACGTGACGCAGCGACTAAACAACAGCAGCTACATAAGCTTTAAAGGACATAGAAAGCCTAGAGATTTCAGTCTTAGCACTTCCATATCATAGAATATGAGGCTGTCATTTAAAAATGACTGGATTCTCTAGATAGCAACTTGAAAAGAGCACTAAAATATAAAAAATTCAGAGACATATAACTTAGATAAGTAGAAATATTTGCGTAAAATCGAGAGAAGCGCAGAATACATTATATTGCCATTACTATTTAGAATCTAACTAGACATTCTGTCCAGGGCAAAAAGAAAACAAAACTGAATAATTGGTACAAATATTGGAAAAAGACAAAAACTATTTTATATATATATATATATATATATAAGCTATTGTCTGTGGAGAAAATACAAAAAAATCTACTGATGCCTTATTAATCTGGATAAGATGGTTCAATAATGGGAATTGGTACAATTAAACAGCAACAATGTTTATTTATATAGTGACCAAAACTGTTCAAAATATAATAGAAAATTATTTCATCATATAAACAACAAAATATATAAACTGTCTAGAAATCAATTCAACTAGAAATGTTCAGGACCCATGTAAAGCATATTATGAAACTTTATTAAAGGCAAAAAAAACCCACCTAAATAAACGGAGAACCAAGTCATGTTTGATGGGAAGACTTGGCAAGAGAAACATTTTTACAAAATTGTTTATAAATTCACTGTGAGTCCAATCAATACCCTCAATGGTATTGCACTTATGTCTTGGCAAAACCATTTTAAAGATAACTGGAATTGAGAAGAATCAGCCTAGCCACAAACACTTTTGAAGAATAGTGATAGACAATCATTTGCACCAGTCCATGAATGATTCTAAAATCTACAGAAGCTAAGAGTGTAATATGAGCATACACACAAAAATCAATGGCAAAAACCAGAAAATAAATACACACATGGTTGTACTTGTCCATAATTTAGCAAACACTTGTGTGCAGAGACTGTAACCACTGTGACAAATAGTTACTGCAGTTGCTCAAGTTCCATGGTTCTTCTGAAGTCAACTTGACAAAGATGAGGGTGAAGAAAGAGTTGGAGTCTAGAACCTAATATTTCAGGAGTCACTCACTCTCAGGGCTGTGCAGGCGCCAAGTCCGGACGGGCACGACCCTGACAGAAAGAGCCTCCCTAAGTCATTTTATGCCCCGTTTATCTTCCAGCTAACCCTGGTGCAGGGCTGCTTCTCTCTCGAGGATTTATTGAAACCACTTCACTAGCCTCACGAGTTTCATCCACGTATAATAACCCCGGGGCATTCGGCCTTCCCCGTAGCTCCGTCCTCACTAAGCCCTGGAGGCCTTGCTTCTGACTCGCCCGCCCCTTCCAAGCTTCTTCACTGAGCCTCGGCCAGTGCAATTCCATCATCAGCAAACTGCCCTCACCTCCTCATCTTCCACCAGTACTCCCTCTACGGGTTTGTCTCAACTGAACCTGCGAACACAGTATCCTCCGGAATTTGGTCGAGTCACACCCCTGGGTCTCAAGATCAGAAGGTAGGATCCATGTGTTGCCTCTCTTTTTTGATTTGCAAGATAAATCACTACGCCTCTCGTATGAATCAGGTAACGCTCCAAGACTTCCTTACAGACAAAGAGAACCCCCTGCCTTTGCCGTCCTCACCACCGTCCCCTCTTCGTCGTCAGTTCAGTCTGATGGTCCCACCCCCGCATCCACGCACGTGATGGTAACTCAGAGTTTTCTTTTGTTCCAAGCTCTGTCATTACCTCGGGTGACTCAACACAACGCAGAGGGCCACACAGCACCCTGGCCCCGAGCTGCTTTTCATGTTTGTCATCTCCTGCAAGCTTCTCCCCTCTTCCTCGTCACCCTATGACTAAGACACAGCTCAGTTTCCCAAAACTGCTCCACATTCACCATCGCTAATCTGAACACCTCGGGCCCTGACTACACCTTCCTCTCCTTCTAGCCCAATTCTTTAGCAACATACTCTGAATATCCTTTAACTCCCGGGCCTCTTTACTGATTCTTAATTCTTTTAACTCATTAGCCCTTTGCTTTCTCCCCTCCGTGAAATTCATTTATCGAAACTCTTAAAACTAAACCTCTTGATCTTTTCTGTTTTCGTTTTCATATAGACAACGAATTTTCCAGACATGCAATTGGGAAGTTGAGCACCCTTTGAAATAATCATACAATAAGATATTTGTAGTCACCCATTCCAAACAGACTTCTAAAACTGGCTCAGTTTCTAGTACAATTATTTTTTCTAGCCAGTGCCTGCTCCCTGGATTAAATACCAACTTAAACTCACAGCTTGTTTTAATCCCCAGAGGAAATAAAGGATGACGTCTTATATACTTTCCCCCAAACCCACCTGTAAACTTGTGTAACCCTAACACATTCCATCAGAGCTTTTTCATCCTAATCAGGTCCTGTCCCCACGAAAGCTTTCCTGATCATCCTGCCACTCGTCTTCTCAGGAACCTTATACCTCATGGAACCCCTTTACTTCCTGGCTATTCCCCTATTCTTTCTCAATGGAAACATTCCCATAATCTTAAACAGACACAAATCTTTCCTATGGGAATAATTTTAGCTGTATTAAGGCACAATTTGCAGACTCTGAAAGAGGTGGCAAATCAGCTATTCTCCAACATAAAATAAAAAGTAAAAACAAAAAAATACCAACCTTGCTGAGTTTATATCTCACACCTACATCAGGGAGGAAGTGGTGCGTGATGCAAACAGGCCACTCTTGCTGCCTCACTGCTCAACAGTGAAGAGGTTCCCCGCTGTTTTAGGGGTAAATCGTGTCTGACTGGATTGTAGCCCACCGGCTCCTCTGTCCATAGGATTGCCCGGCAAGAATACTGCAGTGGGTTGCCATTTCCTTCTCCAGGGGAGCTTCCTGACCCAGGGATCAAATTCGAGTCTCCTGCATTGGCAGGTAGATTCTTTACCACTGAGCTACCTGGGAAACCCAAAATGTTCCCTAGACCATTTCAGATGTAACGGTATCTGCTTGGACTCATTAAAATCACGGACACTGGAATTCTTATAATTCTGAGTTTGCCTCATGATTCACACTGATTTTGGAAGGATTCTAGGCTTATCTTAATATGCAAGGCTGCATAACCTATACTTAAAAACCATAAAGAGCACACACTTCCCTTATTGAAATGAACATACTAGAATATGCTCTTGAAGGGTCTGGAAACTCACAAAGCCTGAAGAGAGTTTATTTTTAAAAACATATAAGTGTAATAGTTTTTCCTTGACTAAAATGTGTTAAGAATATCTGGGTCATTAAATGAAGGATGTTGTATTTAGTTCTCTCAGCACGTCAATAATCCAATGCAAAAAAAATTTTTCTTTTAAATAACCCAATGCAGATCACTGAAGCTGATTACAGAACTCACAGTGGGATTTTATTACACCAATTTCAGTCATTAATTTTCAAACCTGGATTATGAAGTGGTATATTGTGTGGTGTGATACATAGATAATAAATAGGTAGATCAAATGGCACCCCACTCCAGTACTCTTGCCTAGAAAATCCCATGGACGGAGGAGCCTGGTGGGCTGCCGTCCATGGGGCCGCTAACAGTCAGACATGACTGAGCAACTTCACTTTCACTTTTCACTTTCATGCATTGGAGAAGGAAATGGCAACCCACTCCAGTGTTCTTGCCTGGAGAATCCCAGGGACGGGGGAGCCTGGTGGGCTGCCGTCTGTGGGGTCACACAGAGTTGGACATGACTGAAGCGACTTAGCAGAAGCAGTAGCAGATAGATATTAAGATAGATCGATTTTACCATCATTTGCATAACTACGGGCAGTTCTGACATACTTGGGGAAATAAGTATTAGAAAATCTTTCTAATGTTTAATACACACCCTAAGAAAATTTTCTTATTCTTCACAAATCTTAGCTTAACAAGGGCACGTAGTGAGTAGCCGATAAATATTTACTCGTGTACTTACAGAAATCCAATCAGGAATTGGTATCACAGAGATGATATCAAAATAATTTTAGTTATGCAAATTTTTATATGCCAAACATGACCAATCCAGCAAAGATGCGCTAGAATCTTATTGTTGGGCGTAACACATTTAGATGAAAATACATTTGGACACCCAAGGCTGACTCATGTCACTGTATAGTGAAAACCACCACAATATTATAAAGTAAGTAGCCTCCAATTAAAACAAATAAATTAATTAAAATAAAATAAAATACACTTGGAGCTGCATTTTGCTTGTGCTGTGTGTGTGTGTGTGTGCGTGCTAAATCACTTCAGTCGTGTCCTACTCTTTTTGACCCCATGGACTGGAGCCCACCAGGCTCCTCTGTCCTTTGGACTCTCCAGGCAAGAATACTGGGGTGGGTTGCCATGCCCTCCTCCAGGGGAATCTTCCCCACCCAAGGATCAAACCCGCATCTCTTAGGTCTCCTTATGTGTGTGTGACTGTGTCTGTCTAGGGCAGAGAGAGAATCTGAAACAAAAATTTGTACGTACAATAGCTATGGAAGATATTTATTTATCATGTATGCTGAAGAAAATAATAAGCAGCAAAAAAGGAAATAGTAACTTTTAGAGGCACATAAATCTGTTTTTAATGAACAAAATCAAAATAACTTAAATGCTACTTTATTTCTGCATTATGACCAATTTTAGAGAGAAAATGAAGAATAAAAAATTGTTAAAAGACAGATGAGGGAAAAGCAGGGATGTGAAATAATAAGTACCTAGGCACATAAAGTGATGAAAAAAATGTTAAAGAACTTTATTTTGCAACCTACAGACCTCTAAACTCTTCAACTACCAATAGACTCACATGTAAATGCCATTTCTTGGCATAGGTCGAAGATTAATTTTTGTTTTTGGCCCCAGCATTATTTTCTGAACAAAACATTATTTATTGTGCATGGCTATCTACATGCATGTTTGTGGTTCATGAAGCCTTTTGACGTACAGTTTTAAGTGCCTGCTATTCGAGTGTCCTCTGGAGTCTGCAAGCCGGTTCAAAAGAAGGCGCAGCTGGAGCCTGAGAGCCCCAGTCCCGGCAGGGCTGATTGCGCCACGCTGCTGCTCCCCATCATTAGCGTCCTTGTCCTTCTTCCGTCTGACCTGGATAAAATCTGCTTTGGAACTGAATGTGAAATTTACTGGAAGTAGAGAAGAGATGGAAAATAATTGGTGTCACTCAGGAGAATGGAAGCAAAAGCATGATTACTCTCTTCCACGTGTGGTTATAGCACTATTTCATGTAAAGATGAAAACCCAGCTCAAGAATGATAGTCTGATCTAAGCCAAAACTGCCTACATACTTTAATTAGTCTAATGATTTTAAGACAAACGTAGTCCTGATCATAATCATGAACCATCAGTGGAACACAGTGCTGAGATGAGTGGAGCATTCATACTAACAGGTAGGTTAAACTAAGCAGTCTCATACATGTAAGAGAAAGTGTATCTCTGGTAAAGCAGAACACTCGCTAATGTGCTTGTCCATGATGTCTTAAAACAGTAGCCTTCACTGCATTCAAGATGGTTAGCAAAGATCATATGATAGTTCTTAATATCATATAATTTTCATACATTGCACACAGTAATCACATAATTATTGTTTATACTATTATTTAAGTAATAATACATTTTTGGAGAATTCTCTAGTTGTCTTAGCCAAAGTTGGAGATGTTGCCTAATTGTGTACAGTTAGAAAAATTAAAGTTTTTATTAACTTAAAATTGTAGGTCTCAGCCATTAAAAAGAATACATTTGAATCAGTTCTAATGAGGTGGATGAAACTGGAATCTATTATACAGAGTGAAGTAAGCCAGAAAGAAAAATACCAATACAGTATACTAACGCATATATATGGAATTTAGAAAGACAGTAATGATAACCCTGTATGCAAGAGAGCAAAAGAGATACAGATGTATAGAACAGTCTTTAGGACTCTGTGGGAGAGGGAGAGGGTGGGATGATTTGGGGGAATGGCATTGAATCATGTATAATATCATATAAGAAACGAATTGCCAGTTCCAGGTTTGATGCAGGATACAGGATGCTTGGGGCTGGTGCACTGGGATGACCCAGAGGGATGGTACGGGGAGGGAAGAGGGAGGGGGGTTCAGGATGGGGAACACATGTATACCTGTGGCAGATTCGTGTTGATGTATGGCAAAACCAATACAATATTGTAAAGTAAAAAAAAAAAAATTGTAGGTGTCAACTGAACTTATAGTTAAGGAATAGGAAGTGAAAGACTATGAATTGATCTGTCTTTCAATAAAGTATCTTTTATTCTTGGAGAAGCAGGACACATTAGTCCTTTTAACTGGTCTGTTAGCTTCTGGGAAAGGCCATCATTTTCTGAATCCCATGCATCTGGTGTTCTGTAGACATGACTTTAGATGCATTCCCAGTGAGAATCTTCTAATTATAGGAGTGTCATATCTGTACTCTGAAAATACATCTGCCTGGGAAAATCAGTCAGTCAGTCAGTATAGTCACTCAGTCGTGTCTGACTCTTTGTGACCCCATGGACTGCAGCACCCCAGGCTTCCCTATCCATCACCAACTCCCAGAGCTTGCTCAAACTCTTGCCCATCGAGTTGGTGATGTCATCCAACCATCTCATCCTCTGTCATCCCCTTCTCCTCCCATCAAATCAGTGCTAGCTTTTTTTCTTTTTTTCCCAATTATTAAGTAGAACTACACTGATAATAAACAATAAATAAAATTTTTGGAACAAGATATGATGCTGGGCTTATGATCTGTACTTATTAACTTTATACTAATTTTAATTTCTTTGAAACTAATTTCCTTTCAGAGTTTGTAGTAACAGTTCAGTTCAATCACTCAATCATGTCCGACTCTTTGCAACCCCATGAATTGCAGCACGCCAGGCCTCCCTGTCCATCACCAGTTCCTGGAGTTCACCCAAACTTATGTCCATCAAGTCGGTGATGCCATCCAGCCATCTCATCCTCGGTCGTCCCCTTCTCCTCCTGCCCCCAATCCCTCCCAGCATCAGGGTCTTTTCCAATGAGTCAACTCTTCACATGAGGTGGCCAAAGCATTGGAGTCTCAGCCTCAGTATCAGTCCTTTCAATGAACACCCAGAACACTGGTCTCCTTTAGGATGGACTGGTTGGATCTCCTTGCAGTCCAAGGGACTCTCAAGAGTCTTCTCCAACACCACAGTTCAAAAGCATCAATTCTTCAGCACTCAGCTTTCTTCACAGTCCAACTCTAGCAGCACTTTCACAGCATCATCTTTCAGGATTTGAAATAGCTCCACTGGAATTCCATCACCTCCACTAGCTTTGTTCGTAGTGATGCTTTCTAAGGCCCACTTGACTTCACATTCCAGGATGTCTGGCTCTAGGTGAGTGATCACACTACTGTGATTATCTTGGTTGTGAAGATCTTTTTGTACAGTTCTTCTGTGTATTCTTGCCACCTCTTCTTAGTATCTTCTGCTTCTGTTAGGTCCTTACCATTCTGTCCTTTATTGAGCCCATCTTTGCATGAAATGTTCCCTTGGTATCTCTAGTTTTCTTGAAAAGATCTCTAGTCTTTCCCATTCTGTTCTTTTCCTCTATTTCTTTGCATTGATCACTGAGGAAGGTTTTCTTATCTCTCCTTGCTATTCTTTGAAACTCTGCATTCAAATGGGAATATCTTTCCTTTTCTCCTTTGCTTTTCACAGCTATTTGTAATGCCTCCTCAGACAGCCATTTTGCTATATAAGTTTCCATAATAGAATTGCACTGATAGAAAGTGTATAGGCCAAGAAAACAGTTCTATATTGTAGCTGGTACCTCTGTCCTACTATTTAAAGAGATTATTTTATCTACCTATCAAAAAGGAACACACTTGATTTATGATATCAAAAAGACACAGAATATATCAAAGATAGGCATTTTAGGAAGCCTACTTGAGTTTCACGATAGCAGATGTTGTCGAGTCACTGAGTTGTGTCTGACTTTTTGTGACCCAATGGACTGCAGCACACCAGGCCCTCCCTTCCTTCACCTGGAGTTTGCTCAAACTCATGTCCATTGAGTTGGTGATGCCATTCAACCGTCTCATCCTCTGCTGCTCCCTTCTCCTCCTGCCCTTAATCTTTCCCAGTATCAGGGTCTTTTCCAGTGAGTCGGCTTTTCACATCAGGTGGCCAAACTATTGCAGACTCAGCTTCAGCGTCAGTCCTTCCAATGAATATTCAGGGTTGATTTCCTTTAGGATTGATTGGTTTGATCTCCTTGCTGTCCAAGGAGCTGTCAAGAATCTTCTCCAATACCACAGTTCAAAAGCATCCATTCTTCAGTGCTCAGCCTTCTTTATGGTCCAACTCTCACATTCATGCATGACTCCTGGAAAAAACCATAGCTTGACTATGGAAGTCTACTTTGAGTTTCAAGACAGCAGATAAGGGTCAGTATAATAGCTTCGCATTATCAGAAGATAAAACCCTATAATTCCTTTGCCCTCCAATCTGAGAATATACAAAGAAAATGTCTCAGAGCATAAAAACCAGAAATTCAATGGCCTGTGAAGGAATGTGTAATATACAGTTGCAATTTCCATAACCATCTTCACATCTTTAGTGTTAGTGGTCTGAAAGTGATTTTCCAACCCAAGGCAAGCCAGAAAATAAAACGTTATGGCTAACATCACCCAGCAACGTCTCAGAGGTATCGGCAGTGTTATCTGTCATTCATTTTATCTCTGTGGAAAACTTTTCTATTGTTAAATCCAAATCAAGAGAAAATACCTACCTTCTACGTGTTCTTTTACAAAGAAAAGAAAAAATATGCATTATCAGAAGATAAAACCCTATAATTCCTTTGCCCTCCAATCTGAGAATATACAGAGAAAATGTCTCAGAGCATAAAAACCAGAAATTCAATGGACTGTGAAGGAATGTGTAATATACAGTTGCAATTTCCATAAACATCTTCACATCTTTAGTGTTAGTGGTCTGAAAGTGATTTTCCAACCCAAGACAAGCCAGAAAATAAAACGTTATGGCTAACATCACCCAGCAACGTCTCAGAGGTATCGGCAGTGTTATCTGTCATTCATTTTATCTCTGTGGAAAACTTTTCTATTGTTAAATCCAAATCAAGAGAAAATACCTACCTTCTACGTGTTCTTTTACAAAGAAAAGAAAAAATGAAAAGAACAAAAGTGGAAAAAGAAAAGGAAGATTCATACTAAAAAAACAAACAAATTTTATGAAATACGTAAGGTGACAATGGGTGTTTTATGTAGAACAAGTACAGAAATAAAGAAAGTGGAAATTATTCTTTCTTATAAATTACCCTCTGTATATTCAGATAATTTACTCAGACTGAATTACCAGTTACTGGACTGAACTATCAGGAAACTTTTAAGAGAGGAACTTTTTTTAGATTAAACAGCTATTAAATTCGGTGATTTAATAATTATTGATCAATTAGCCTCAGTAGTGTGCTTAGTCGCTCAGTCATGTCTGACTCTTTGTGACCCCATGGACTGTAGCCTGCCAGGCTCCTCCATCCATGAGATTCTCCAGGCAAGAATACTGGAGTGGGTTGCCACACCCTCCTCCAGGGGATCTTCCCAACCCAGGGATCGAACCCAAATCTCCCGAATTGCAAGCAGGTTCTTTACCATCTGAGCCACCAGGGAAGCCTCAGTAGAGAGGATTTAAGTCTGACTTCTCTAAAATACTTTGAATCTGCACTGCCTGTTCCAGGGAGTGGAGTGCAGTGGAATTAAAAGACCTTCCCCCAGGTTGCAGACGTTCACTTCCCAGAGGATTCTGACCTGAAGCATAACATCCCCAGGAATAGTGCATCATTTTTAGATAATTCCTTCTAAATTAAAGCTAGTATCGCAATCCACCCCAGTATTCTTGCCTGGAGAATCCCATGAACAGAGGAGCCTGGCGGGCTACAGTACATGGGGTCACAAAGAGTCAGCCATGACTGAGGTGACTTAGCATGCAATTAAGTAGGGTGATTAGTAAGAAGATTGGGCATATGGAGAAACATAAAAATTAACATGGGACTTCTCAAACTAAATTTCAAAAGTACCATGAAAGAAGTATACGTCTTATTATTCACCCCTGAGCCTGTCCTGGGTGCTACTTAATTCAAGATTTATCTGTCAACAAACAGCCTCTGGTAACCACAAATATGGTCTCTTTTCATGAGTTTGCTTTTGAAGTGTTGCATTGTCCAAAAAGTTCATCTGGGTTTTTCCATACGGTGTTACGGAAAAAGCCAAGCAAACTTTTTGGCCAACCCAATGAAGTTGACCTACAACCCCTATGTTAGTTCCTGATACTCAATATACTGATTTGATATCTCTGTACACTTCAAAATGATCACCACAATAAGTCCAGTTCATACAAAGACCGGCCAATCTTTTAATTGGAACATTTAGTCCATCCACCTTTAAAGCAACTATTGACCGTGTTTCTTGCCGTTCTGCTCACTGTTTGAAGGCTGCTTTTGTAGTTCTTTCATTCCTTTATTCTCCTTTTGCTTTCTTCCCTGGTGACTTGATGACTCTTTAGTGTTATGTTTGAATTCCTTTTTCAATTGTATATGAATCTGTTACAGATTTTTGATTTATGGGTACCATGAGGTTTATATATAGCATCTTCCCTGGTGGCTCAGATGGTAAAGAATCTGCCTGCAATGCAGGAAACCTGGGTTCAACCCCTGGGTCAGGAAGATCCCCTGGAGAAGAGAATGGCAACCCAACCCCAGTATTCTTGCCTGGGAAATCCCATGGACAGCAGAGCCTGACGGGCTATAGTCCAAGGGTTCATGAAGAGTCGGACATGACTAAGTGACTAAGCAAACAAAACAGAATACAAAAAAAACAATTATATACAATACATTGCTGATCTCTTAGCTACTTATTTTACCATCCTGCATTTTCACTCTCTGTTGACATCATGTTTTACATCTTTTACACCTGTTTATTCTGTGTATCCCTTAACAACATATTATGGATAGAAAGGATTACACTACTCTCTTTAACTTTCCTGCTAGCTTTGTAAGTGATTGCTGTAGTAACTTGACTGTGTATCTGCCTTTACCAATGAGATTTTCTTTTATAATTTTCTTCTTTCTAGTGTTTTGTCTTTTTCTTTTGGTTTAGAGAAGTCCCTTTAACACTTCTCATAAAGCTGGTTTCCTGGTGTGAACTCTCAGCTTTTCTTGTCTGTAAATCTCTCGATCTCTCCTTTCCTTTCTGCTCAGCAACTACAAGCGCTCTTCCCCAGCTTTGTCCTTGCTTAACAGCAAACAGATGTCACTCTCAAATTTGTTCATTTGAGGAGAAAATAGTAAAGAGATATTTTCAAAGATGTTGGCAGGAGGAAAGGGAACTCACAAGAAATTGTAACCAGAATTTGTTAGAGGTAGATTGTTTTGTCGCCTTTAAAAGTGATGAAGCAAAAGGAGGGAGCAGAAAAGGCCATATGATCAGTACTTGACTTTGATGAAGGGTGAGCAATGCAGGAGACCCAGTTTCAGACCGTGTTTCTTGCCGTTCTGCTCACTGTTTGAAGGCTGCTTTTGTAGTTCTTTCATTCCTTTATTCTCCTTTTGCTTTCTTCCCTGGTGACTTGATGACTCTTTAGTGTTATGTTTGAATTCTTTTTTCAATTGTATATGAATCTGTTACAGATTTTTGATTTATGGGTACCATGAGGTTTATATATAGCATCTTCCCTGGTGGCTCAGATGGTAAAGAATCTGCCTGCAATGCAGGAAACCTGGGTTCAACCCCTGGGTCAGGAAGATCCCCTGGAGAAGAGAATGGCAACCCAACCCCAGTATTCTTGCCTGGGAAATCCCATGGACAGCAGAGCCTGACGGGCTATAGTCCAAGGGTTCATGAAGAGTCGGACATGACTAAGTGACTAAGCAAACAAAACAGAATACAAAAAAAATAATTATATACAATACATTGCTGATCTCTTAGCTACTTATTTTACCATCCTGCATTTTCACTCTCTGTTGACATCATGTTTTACATCTTTTACACCTGTTTATTCTGTGTATCCCTTAACAACATATTATGGATAGAAAGGATTACACTACTCTCTTTAACTTTCCTGCTAGCTTTGTAAGTGATTGCTGTAGTAACTTGACTGTGTATCTGCCTTTACCAATGAGATTTTCTTTTATAATTTTCTTCTTTCTAGTGTTTTGTCTTTTTCTTTTGGTTTAGAGAAGTCCCTTTAACACTTCTCATAAAGCTGGTTTCCTGGTGTGAACTCTCAGCTTTTCTTGTCTGTAAATCTCTCGATCTCTCCTTTCCTTTCTGCTCAGCAACTACAAGCGCTCTTCCCCAGCTTTGTCCTTGCTTAACAGCAAACAGATGTCACTCTCAAATTTGTTCATTTGAGGAGAAAATAGTAAAGAGATATTTTCAAAGATGTTGGCAGGAGGAAAGGGAACTCACAAGAAATTGTAACCAGAATTTGTTAGAGGTAGATTGTTTTGTCGCCTTTAAAAGTGATGAAGCAAAAGGAGGGAGCAGAAAAGGCCATATGATCAGTACTTGACTTTGATGAAGGGTGAGCAATGCAGGAGACCCAGTTTCAATCTCTGGGTCAGGAAGATTGCCTGGAGAAAGGCATGGCAACCCACTGCAGTATTCTTGCCTAGAGAATTCCATGGACAGAGGAGCCTGATGGGCTACAGTCCATGGGGTTGCAAAGAGTTGGACACGACTGTGAGACTAACACTTTCACTTCGGTGAAGGGAGCTGGAAAATAAACACCCAGCCTTGCTCTCTATCGCTCAACGTCTGCTGCTACTGCTTCCCATTGGACAAGCACAACTGGAGACCAGAAGACAATGGAGTCAAAAAACCACCAATTCATACAAGGCTGTCAGGGCACAGAGCGTGCTGGAGAAGGATGGAGAAGATTGGAAGGCCAAACCGAAGACATTCCACATAAGCGCCTTCAGATTTTCTCAGTATAATTGGTTTTAAAGAAAAAGCTCATGGTAACATTCACTTGAGAGTCCCTTGGACTGCAAGGAGATCCAACCAGTCCATTCTGAAGGAGATCAGCCCTGGGATTTCTTTGGAAGGAATGATGCTAAAGCTGAAACTCCAGTACTTTGGCCACCTCATGCGAAGAGTTGACTCATTGGAAAAGACTCTGATGCTGGGAGGGATTGGGGGCAGGAGGAGAAGGGGACGACCGAGGATGAGATGGCTGGATGGCATCATGGACTCGATGGACGTGAGTCTGAGTGACCTCCGGGAGATGGTGATGAACAGGGAGGCCTGGCGTGCTGCGATTCATGGGGTCGCAAAGAGTCGGACACGACTGAGCGACTGAACTGACTGAACTGAACTGAACATTCACTACTCCTGCCCTGACTGCTAGAGAATTTGAGCATCCTTACATTTATATGATGAACTTATATAGCTGCCCCTCTGTGAATTGTTTTCTTACATTCTTTGCACGTCTTTAATTTGATATTAGAATTTGTTTCTTCCCATTTTGCAACAGCTCCTAGTATTGGTTTTGGTTATCTTGTTTTTCAAAACCTACTATTTCACTCTTGGTTTAGGTTATATATTCCTTTGCTGTACCCAGGATTTAAGAAAAAAATCTTTTGGGATTTAAATATATATCATTTTGTTTAATAGAGTCTAGATTTCCAGTTTGGAGAAAGAAGACGTCCTTCACCTACAGATGATATCTTCTAATATACGTTTTTAGATATTTTCTAATATATGTTTTAAACAATTAAAACTTTAACTCACCCAGAACTTGTTCTCATGTGTAGTAAACCCAGGTGTGCACTTTTATTCTTCCAGAAGCATAGCCAGCTATGCCAGCACCATTTAATGACTCAAACATTCTATCATGAATAAATTTAATCATCATTATTACATATATCAAATTTTGATCTACACTGAAGTTAATTTCTAAATGCTCTTGTTTTTTTCCTGCAATCAGTTTGCTTATTTAAAGACCAAGACAAGAGAGACTTAATTACACTGATTTTATAACATGATCTAATGTCTAGACCCTGATGCTGGGGAAGATTAAAGGTGGAAGGAGAAGGGGACGACAGAGGGTGAGATGGTTGGATGGCATCACCAACTCAATGGACATGAGTTTGGGTAAACTCCAGGAGTTGGTGATGGACAGGGAGGCCTTGCATGCTGCAGTCCACAGGGTTGCAAAGATTCAGACTTGACTGAGCAACTGAACTGAACTGAACTGAATGTCTAAAATGGAAGTCAACCACCAGTTTTTTTTTTTTCATACTTTTTTTGGATACTTTAAAGCATTTGTTACTTATTATAAAATGTAATATAATTTTCCAGTAAAAAATAAGTTGGGGTTATAATTGAAATTTCATTATTTAATGTATCAATTTTGGAGTATTAATATTTTAATGGCAATAAAACCTCCTGTTAACAGCACATCATGTCCTTACATGTGTTTATATAATATTTTATAGCCATCAGTTCAATTTAATAGCTTTCTACCTAAAGGCTCTGATTTTTTTCCTGTTAAATTTCTTCTCTTGTTAAATTTCCTGTTAAGTTTTCTTCTTTCCTGTTAAATTTCGAGTGTTGTTACCATTGGGAATGGAAATTTCTTTTTCTATTTCCACTTCTAGTAATTAACTGCTAGAGTTGAATAAAGTTTATCTGGTCCCAGACAACTTTACAAAACCGTGTAAGTATAACAGCCTTACTGTGGTCTCTTGAGTTTTCTAGGTACAAAATCATACTACCAGAAGAGAGATCATCTGAGCACCACTTCCCCATCTTTATGAGTGACACTTCACGCATGCCAGTGCATAATGAATAATGAAATGAACGTTGTGTTCAGCCAGGCTGAGCAGCGACGCCCTGCAGTGTGACTGCGGACTGCACGTGACGCTCTCCCAGCCCTTCCTCTGCCAAGGACTCTTCTCCTGAGACATTCCCATGAATATATGCATTCTTAAAAACTGCAATGAATTGTGTTGTGCCTCATGAATGATATCCCACTGTATTTATCTTTCTGCAATTCATTTTCATTCATTATTAGGTTCCTAAGATTTTTTTTCACGATGATACAAGTAGTTCTAATTTATTTACATTACTTGATATGTACTATTTCAATGAAAAAACATGTTCTGATGTATTTGTCCATTTTCTTGTTGGTGTCTCAGGGGGATCTTTATTTCTGCTTTATGGTGTATCTTTATGCATGTGAATCAGAATGTGTATCTACAAGCTGAATTCTTTGCTCAAGTCCACTTTTATTTTCACCTAGAAAGACTATTGACAAAGTGTTCGCCAAAGTATTTTGCGTCACCTTGTCATTTCATACTTCAACCAGCAATTCCCATTCCTCTCCTTTCTAGCCAACATTTGCAAGATACATTTTTAAAACTCTTGCTAATACAATGGATGTGAAATTGTGTTTTGTAGTTTTGATTTGCACTTCAATTTCTTGTGAGATTATTTTTAAAACCTTTGAGATTTCTTCCTCTGTGAATTACTCCATGTCTTTTAGCCATTTTTTAAATGCATTGTTTCCCTTCTTTTATTAATTCATTCAAGTTCTTTAGGTCCTCTGGAAGATAACCTGTGGTCACTGTATGTACTGCAAAATATCCCCCCAGTCTATGTTTTTTTGTTTTTGTGTGTGTGTGTGTGTGGTAGTGGTGGGCAGAGTGAGAAAGACATTTCCAAGAAATGTTCCTATTTCCAGTGCTAGAATTTCCCTATCTCTGTCTCCTGGCATATAATAGGTGCTCAATAAATTTTGTGGATTAAACAATACTATCTTTGAATTCTACAGGTCTGCTGTAACTCATGGGGTTTTTAAATGGCTAGCCTCTTAGTTTAGTATCCCACTACCCCAACAAATACCATATTAATTTTAAGGTTTGGGATTCCATCATACATTAAAATTTAGAAAGAAAAGCAATTCTTATCTTTTTGGCAACGACCTAGAATTGTACCAAGTGAAAATTAGCATAGAGAAAGTAATAGAGTACAGGCCATTCAAAAAGCGCAACACATAACCTGCTCTCACAAAAAAATAACACACGAAAGTATGTTAAAACCTATTCATGGATTTCCAAACATAAAATCAAAAGTGAAAAGGCAAGACATTCTTCAATGAAATTTAAAGACTTACTATATTAAATTAATGTTCTTTCATTATTTTTCTGATTTTGATCCCAGGAAAATCTTATAAAAAATGTTAATAATTTCACTCAAGAAAGCATACAGTTAACATGAGAGTTCTTAGATTTCTTACTATTTAAAGCAAGGCATTGTGGGAGGCACGACTCTAACGTCAAACAAGACTTGGATTTGAGTTTGGACTTAATTTTTTGCAATGTATTTAATTCTTCGATCTGCAAGTTCTTCCTCTGAAAAATGATGATCTTATTTAATAAAACTGTCATGAGATGATATATGTAAAGCACTGTAGTGCCTGGATCATATTGAGTACTCAAATGCCTGTATGTTAGATCATTCCCCCCAGATACAAATAAAGTATGATCCACAGAGGAAAAAATGCCCAGAAATCTCAGACTTTTAGAACTACTCTAGCCCAGAGGCACTCAAAAGCACACTTTAAAGATGCAACAAGAGGCAGAACATACAAGCAATATGAAAGACAGAAATGAGAAGATGAAAGAGGAAAAATCAAAAATATAGTAACTCCTCAAACAGTAGACACTCTCAGAGCAAAGACAGAGAAAGCCATTGATTGGCAAACAATTAAAGGACAATTGCAAACATAAGGCAAAACAGAGCCCGGAAACTCTACTACTCGCATCTTAATACAGGACTGACAAGCACCCTTCAAAGTTAGAATAAGGCTGAAACTGCAGAGAACTCTACTACATCCTGTACATCCATCAACAGAGCTGTGTGGATGAAATGAGAGAGCTATTGTTGAAATTACTTTATGATGGACACTTTAATCTTTGGGTGGAATATAAAGCCCAGAAGCATTGAAGGTTTCTTACCTCTGAAGAATAAATTGACTGTCTAGCATTTAATTGGGGCTTCCCAGGTGGTTCAGTGGTAAGGAATTCACCTACCAAAGCGGGAAACGCAAGAGACAAAGGGTTCTGTCCCTGAGTTGGCAAGATCCCCTGGAGTAGGGAATGGCAGCCTACTCCAGTATCCTTGTCTGGAAAACTCTGTGGATAGAGGAGCCTGGTGGACTACAGTCCATGCGGTTGCAAAGAGTCGGACACGGCTGATCACACCCACACACCACACACAGCACTAAATAGAGGCTAAATAGATATTTATTGAATGAATGAACAAATGACTAAAACAACCATGAAGCAAAAGGATTGAAGGCAGGAAATTCAGGTTGAATTCTGCTCTATAATTTTATCTCATCTATGTCGGAGCCATGAAATTAAAACACGCTTACTCCTTGGAAGGCAAGTTATGACCAACCTAGACAGCATATTCAAAAGCAGAGACATTACTTTGCCAACTAAGGTCCGTCTAGTCAAGGCTATGGTTTTTCCAGTGGTCATGTATGGATGTGAGAGTTGGACTATAAAGAAAGCTGAGCACCAAAGAATTGATGCTTTTGAACTGTGGTGCTGGAGAAGAGTCTTGAGAGTCCCTTGGATTGCAAGAAGATCCAACCAGTCCATTCTGAAGGAGATCAGCCCTGGGTGTTCTTTGGAAGGAATGATGCTGAAGCTGAAACTCCAGGACTTTGGCCACCTCACGTGAAGAGTTGACTCATTGGAAAAGACTCTGATGCTGGGAGGGATTGGGGGCAGGAGGAGAAAGGGACAACCGAGGATGAGATGGCTGGATGGCATCAAGGACTCGATGGACGTGAGTTTGAGTGAACTCCAGGAGTTGGTGATGGACACGGAGGCTTGGCATGCTGTGATTCACGGGGTTGCAAAGAGTTGGACACGACTGAGCGGCTGAACTGAACTGAACTGATGTCAGAGTTCAGATAATACACAGTTTTAGGGCCAACAACACATTCCAATTTGCTCAGGACAGTCCAGTTTCCACCAGTTGTCAGATAATTATTAATCCCTTTTTATTCTTAAAGGCTTATCCAGGTCTTCTCACTGTCTCACAAGGCTGTATGTTTGACATAATCCATTGGTTATACACAAGTCATAAAAATTCTGCCAGTTGATATGAGGTGAGGTGAAGTCGCTCAGTCGTGTCCGACTCTTTGCGACCCCATGGACTGTAACATACTAGGCTTCTCCGTCCGTGGGATTCTCCAGGCAAGAATACTGGAGTGGGTTGCCATTTCCTTCTCCAGGGGATCTTCCCGACCCAGGGATCGAACCTGGGTCTCCCGCACTGGAGGCAGACGCTTTAACCTCTGAGCCACCAGGGAAGCCCATAATAAGGTCAATACTCTGATCCGGCCCGATGGAGAGAAGAAGACATATGTTTAAGTCACTCCTGACTGTGATGCTTTGGATGTTGCCAACAAAATTGGGATCATCTAAACTGAGTCCAGCTGGCTAATTCCAAATATAAAAGTTTTCACTATTAAAAAAAAGAATTCTGCCAACATTACAAAAGAGTATTTTCATTAGGATTATTAGGATTCACTTCGGAGTGAGTTTGAACATGGGAATTGGAACCCAGTATGTTTCTTTAAGAGCCCATGTGATGAAAACCTTCATCTTAGCACACTTACCTCTTCAAGGTAACTAGGCAAGGTGTTTCGACTGGTTTTCAAATTTATTTTCTTTATTGAAGTAAAATAAACCTCACCATTCTAACCATTGTAAAGTGTGTGATTTAGTGGCATTTAGTACACTCAAAATAAAAACATCATCACTTTCTAGTTTAAGAATATTTTCATTGTGCCAAAAAAGAAATCACATGCTCGTTAAGCAGTCACATCCCATTTCCTCCTTCCCCCAGTCTCTGGCAATTACTAATCTGTGTTCCGTATTCATGAATTTTCCTATTCTGGACATTTCATTAAAATGGGATTATCCAGTACGTGGCCCTCTGGGTCGCGCTTCTTTCATTTAGCATAATGTTTCCAGAGTTCACGCACACTGCAGCGCGCGTCAGCACTTCCTGTTTATAGTTGTATAACATTCCGTCAAATGGGTATGTCATTTTCATTTATTCAGTTATCAGTTGGTAGGCACTTGGGTTGTTTCTGAATTTTGGCTAGTTTATGATTGGCATGTCTTTACAAATTTTTTTTTGGTATAAAGTTAAGACTGGAACATCTGGGTCATATGATAATTCTGTTTTCCTTTTAGAGATATGGCCAAGCTGTTTTCCACAGCAAGTATAGTATTTTATTTTCCCACCATCCATGTAGGAAGTTTCCAATTTCTGCACACACTTGCCAATACTCTTTATTTTCCAGGGTTTTGAAAGTAATTATTACAGTCATCCCAGCAGGAGAAGGCGATGGCAGCCCACTCCAGTGCTCTTGCCTGGAAAATCCCATGGATGGAGGAGCCTGGTGGGCTGCAGTCCATCGGGTCACGAAGAGTCGGACACGCCTGAGCGACTTCACTTTCACTTTTCACTTTCATGCATTGGAGAAGGAAATGGCAACCCACTCCAGTGTTCTTGCCTGGAGAGTCCCAGGGATGGGGGAGCCTGGTGCACTGCTGTCTATGGGGTCACACAGAGTCAGACATGATTGAAGTGACTTAGCAGCAGCAGCAGCAGAAATAAAGTGATATATCATTGTGGTTTTTATTTTCATTTCCCCAGTGACTAAAGATATTGAGCATATTTTCACGTGTTTATTGGCCATTTTCATGATTTATTTGGAGAAATATCTGTTAAATTTCTCTGCCCATTTTTTATTTGCATCGTTGTTGAGTTGCAAGAGTTATTTATATATTCTGGAGACTAAACCACTAGCTCTAGAATCTCTATATACATATAGTCCCCTCAAGAAAACATGACTCCTTTGAAGCTATCTTAGTGAAAGTGAAGTTGCTCAGTCGTGTCCGATTCTTTGCGACCCCATGGACTGTAGACTACCAGGCTTCTCTGTCCATGGAATTTTCCGGGCAAGATCACTGGAGTGGGGTGCCATTTATCTTACCTCAATTACAAGTTACCTATCAATTATAGGTTGAGTACATAGTATATTTAATGCATTAATTTTAGATTTTGGAATAAATTCTTATTCTTATGGTTATTTTAAAGCACTAGAGTAGGAAATAATTGTGTCCAAGAGAGTTTTTACATCTTCCTCCATCATATCAAGTTGTTTGGCCCCATATTAGAGTAAGATTGTGTATGAGATGACACCATTCTAAAATTCTGATAGCCTCCTAAGCAAACAACTTAAGATAAAACTATATTTATCCAATTTATCAAATGTGTACTACATATTAGATACTGTACAAACACAATGCAGAGATAAAGTCATAATATTTATAGCTTAGAGTTGAATTAAGAGTTCATAAAAAAACAGACTTAGTCAAATTAACAAATTAAAAAATATATATTGGAAGTAAAATGCCATATGGGAGATACAAACAGGTGTCACTGGAGTAAAGAATAATTGCAAGAATTCTAGGCGGGTTAGGGAATCATAACAGCAACAACAGATAATGAATACTATAGAAAAAATATAAAGAAAATAAATAAAAATAAACAGAAGCACAGAAACTGTGAAGGTAAAAATACACTTGCTGCTGCTGCTGCTGCTGAGTCGCTTCAGTCGTGTCCGACTCTGTGCGACCCCATAGACGGCAGCCCACCAGGCTCACCCGTCCCTGGGATTCTCCAGGCAAGAACACTGGAGTGGGTTGCCATTTCCTTCTCCAATGCATGAGAGTGAAAAGTGAAAGTGAAGTCACTCAGTCGTGTCCGACTCTTCGCGACCCTATGGACTGCAGCCCACCAGGCTCCTCCATCCATGGGATCTTCCAGGCAAGAGTACTGGAGTGGGGTGCCACTGCCTTCTCCGAAATACACTTGAGAACCAGTTAATATCCCAAACGAGGTGGTTGGAATGTTGATGACACTTTGAGAAAGAGCAGTTGATTCAGGAGAGGGTCTAATACTGTGCTCACCTGGAGTGACCCATCCTCCCCTTAACTCTGCCAGTTTTAATCTGACACTTTCATAAGACCTGCATCAAATGCCTCCTGTTTTCTAAAATGCTCACTGAAATGAATATTAGCTCCTTGAACTCCTATTAGAATTTTATTTGTGCTTTCCTCATGGCATTTGCCACCCAAGAGGATATAATGTAATAGGATAAAACTTCACCATGGAAAAGAAAATCCCACATTCTTTGTGCATAGGAGATGTACGATAGAATTCAGTGAATTCATACATCAAAATCACTGAAATGGAACCAAGAATAATATCCATGTGAAAGTACGTTCGTAACTAAGATATTTCAAATCAACATTATCTGGCAAGTAAATGATGTGTTTCTGGAGAGGTTATAAAAAGTAGCTACAGTTTTTAAATCATATTATTCTTTACCTAATTTACAAATAAAATTTTGATAAGTGAATTTATTCACTAATGGTTAAGAACATTAACAAGAACACATTGAACTGAACTCCTTAGGCTTAAAAATCAAAGCCCAGTAAGCTATCATTAAACTGACTAAACTAAGACACATATTAAGGCAATTTTTAGCACATAAAAATCTAAAGTTCAAATGAAATAGCCTTTATTGACAATGTACTCAGAAATAATAGCCAAATTTTCAAGAAAATGATTGCCTCAAATGAAATTGCAGGAAAAAAAAAAAAAAGAATAAGCCTTGTGATAAATTTTGTTGAGTGAATCAAGATTTTTCTCAAGGGAAAAATAATAAGGTCTAAATAAAACTAAATTATGACATAGTTCATTGAAATGTAATACCTACTCCAATGGCTTCATTCAAAATATGTCCAAATCTTTTCAGACCACAAGTTTTTAAAGGAAAGCTCATTTTCTGGTTAAACAGGTAGGTTGTACTAAAGAATGAAAGTGGAGTGAAAGTGTTAGTCTCTCAGTCATGTCCAGCTCTTTGTGACCCCATGGACTGCAGCCTGCCAGGCTCCTCTGTCCATGTAATTATCCAGACAAGAATACTGAAGTGCGCAGCCATTCCCTTCTCCAGGGAATCTTCTCAACGCAGGGATCGAACCCAGGTCTCCTGCATTGGAGGCAGATTCTTTACCATCTGAGCCACCAGGGAAGCCTGTGCTAAAGAATACTCCAGGCATTATCTCCGTGAATTTAACTGTTCCAAAGATCTTGTAATATCTTACTTACCAGGAACTTCAATGACTCATCTATAAAGCACAACAAATTCCAACTTAGACTAGGTGAGTCCTCTGTATTGTGAATTTTTTCATTTAAAACTAGTTTCTCTTAATCACAACAATGGCAAAATTGCTTCTCTTACGGAAGGATGTAAGCACCGAGTCTCATGTCCTCCAGGAATCCTAGCCTGGGAAGAGATGCCTCGTTTTTTATCTCTGCAATAATCTTCTTTTACCAGGTATATAAATAATCAAGATACAATTTTAAAGTCCACTTCAAAGGCACATACTCTTGAGATCATACTTTACAACATCCATTACTTAATTAAACAAAACTCCATTGTACTAAGTTATCCTAGGCATCTAGCTGCGGGAAACACAAAGACTTTAAAGAAGATATTCTTTCCTATCTTTACATTCAAAACTAGTGGGAAGAAAATACCTACATAGAAACCACCATAGTAAAATGCACAACGAAGCAAGCACTGCAATAGAGCTGTAATAACTCTCCTCGGTCACACTAATCTGGAGAGCACACCAGGACCGAATTACCAGGAATAAACCACTCTCTTCCGGCTCTGCCCCGACCCTTGATTACAGGAAGTCTAGTCTGCTGCTGCTGCTGCTAAGTCGCTTCAGTCGTGTCCGACTCTGTGCGACCCCATAGACGGGAGCCCACCAGGCTCCCCCGTCCCTGGGATTCTCCAGGCAAGAACACGGGAGTGGGTTGCCATTGCCTTCTCCAATGCACGAAAGTGAAAAGTGAAAGTGAAGTCACTCAGTCGTGTCCGACTCCTAGCGACCCCATGGACTGCAGCCCACCAGGCTCCTCCGTCTACTCAACCCCAATTATGCACAAACAACTCTGGGGGTGCTATTATTTCCTCCCTTCTCTGTTTTCTTGGAGAGACTCTAATCGGCATGGGGTTGGAGGTGAGGAGGCAGTAGCCCCGTCTGTCTGGCTTATCGTTATGTTGGAGAAGACTCTTGAGAGTCCCTTGGACTGCAAGGAGATGCAACCAGTCCATTCTGAAGGAGATCAGCCCTGGGATTTCTTTGGAAGGAATGATGCTAAAGCTGAAACTCCAGTACTTTGGCCACCTCATGCGAAGAGTTGACTCATTGGAAAAGACTCTGATGCTGGGAGGGATTGGAGGCAGGAGGAGAAGGGGACGACCGAGGATGAGATGGCTGGATGGCATCACGGACTCGATGGAGTCTGAGTGAACTCCGGGAGATGGTGATGGACAGGGAGGCCTGGCGTGCTGCGATTCATGGGGTGGCAAAGAGTCGGACTCGACTGGGCGACTGAACTGAACTGAGCTGAAGTAAGCGCATCGCGCATCCGGGGTCCTGCGGAGCCCGCCTCCGGGAGCTGCGCTCTGCAGCCTGTGGCTCCCAGCGCTCCCAGCCTGCGCTCCGCGGCTGCGGCGAGTCTCCCGGTTCACGGCAGGTGCTCGTGCTCAGAGCAGCCGCCCTGTTCCCGTGGACTCCTTCCAACACAAGCTGATAGTCTCTCTCTGTTTTCACCCCACGTGAACCGGCTTAAACTAGTCAACCCAATGCATGCTCAGCCGCTAAGTTGAGTCAGCCTATTTGCGACCCCGTGGACTGTAGCCGGCCGGATTCCTCCGTCTGTGGGATTCTCCAGGCAAGGACACTGGAGTGGGTTGCCATCTCCTTCTCCAGGGGATGCCTTCTCCTTCTCCAACACTGCAGGCGGATTCTCTGCCACCGAGCCACCTGGGAAGCCTGATGGCACCCAATGGGCTCCAGCAATTGCCCCACATCAAGGGCAGGGTTGCGCACTCCTACACAGAACGTATGTATTTCCTACATCACAGAGAGGAAAGCAAAACTCTCAAGTGACCTTAGCTTTAATGCACTCATCAATGAAGCTCCTTAACCATGGGATTAGGACACGGGTTTAAATGGGCTGGAATAAAGGAAATCTTCAGTGACACACATGGTCGTGTAATCAGAATCCACACTTTCCTCCAACATGAACTCATCTTCTTTGGACCAAGTTTGTGTATCTATATTTTTCATGTTCTTTAATACATTATTTTAAGGAAATTCTACAAGTCTCATCATAAATAAACCTTATTTCTTCAATCATCTGGCAATCCAGATATATGTACATATCGGCATGAACTGCTGAGAGACACAATACAAAAGACTAATATAGAAATGCTTAAATCAAATTAATCATTTTCTGAGTTAAACAGACTTAGAGAAGAGGTCATAAAAAAGAATGAATTGGTCCATATGACACTCAATTTAAGATAATAAAGGAAAGAATGCATCTCAATTTCTAAAGATAATAACTATTCATTGAATAGTCACATGACCTTGATTTGAAGTCCAGCTAAGCCACTTCTGATCTCTACATATGTTATACATAAGCTGGGCAAGGTATAACCTCTGAATCCTAACTTTCTCATAAATATCAGACAACTTTACTTATTTACAGGTTTGTTTAGAAAATCAAATGATCCAGTGGACCAGAAAATGGCTTGTAAACTGAATAACACAGTACAAGTATCATTTGTTGATTTTCTTCTTAATACACATTCTCTTATATTTTCCTCTCTGCCTATTTTCAAAGTTTTTGATGGAGAGAAAATTACCATGCCACGTGAAAGCTTAGGATACAGTTTTTTTTAAAGCACATAATCTAAGACTTCAGTTTGGTTCATGGTGAACATGATTTTTGTTCTTAACAAAATTTTGTTCATAATAAAAAAACATAATTTTTGTTCTTAACATCAAGCTTATGGAACTCATTCAAAAACTACTGATGTTGTCTTTACTGTAGTGAGTCCGTGAATTCCTTAACCTGTCATGTGAATAAAAAGGATAACCAGACGCTCGAAATACACTTCAGAATGTTTTTCAAGCTTCTTTCATCATTTTCCAGATTAAAATTTGATTTTACATCGAATCTAGCACATATATACAGACAAGAACAAACATACACAAACTCCAAAGTTCTCATGAAACAGTTAAAACTATTTCTCATGAAATAGTTAAATTTAATAGAAGTGATATTTTTTCTCCTCTGTCACATTGTAATCCTTTTTTTTAAAACTGTTGCTGATTCCCTATTATTTCACTACTGGTTGTGACCTGCGGTTTGAAGAATAATGCTGGCATTGAGAAGATACTTTTCCCATCGGCAAAGTAACAAAAATTGTCTTCCCGGTAGCAGAGAAGCAAGCCAGGGTCATGCCGGGGCCCCTGTCTGGATAAGGCACAGCTGCCGTGGCGCCCCTGGTGGCCGTTTGCTGGTGGGCCCATCATTGCACAGTCGCAGCAACTGCGGCGGGACGGACTCCACTGCAGAGGAGTTTGCGCGCGCGCGCGCGCGCGTGTGTGTGTGTGTGTGTGTGTGTGTGTGTGTCCTCCTCCTCCAGTTGTAGGGTCTAAGTGGAAACATGTATTTGACTTACAATAGACTGTGTGTGTGTGTCGCTCAGTCATGACCGACTCTGCAATCCCGTGGACTGGAGCCCCCCAGCTCCTGGGTCCCTGGGATTCTCCAGGCAAGAAGACGGGAGTGGGCTGCCATTCCCCGCCCCTGGGGATCTTCCCAACCCAGGGGTCGGACCCGGGTCTCCCGCACTGGGAGCCAGGGAGGCCACCAGGGAGGCCCCCGCCAGAGCTGCGCAGAGTTCTTCCCATCCCGTCACTGAGTTTAACCTGTAACTCCCTGGATTCAGGGGAATCCTTAGCTAGGTTCAGTCTCCATCTCCTCTTCCACCCACGGCTGTGAGTAACGCGCGGAGGAGAAAGGACAGAAATGGGGCGCTGCTGAGTCATCAGCTCACCTCTGAGGGCGAGCACGCCGGGCCCTCCCTGCTGGGAAGGCAGGAGGAGCAACCGCGGCTGCAGCAGCCTGAGCTCCGGTCCCGGGGCCCGCCCTGCGGCTCGCGCCTCCTGGGTTGGTGGGCGGACTCCCAGGAACCCTGTGAAAGCTGCCCTTGGCTTTGGCTGGGTTCGGTCAAAGACCACCTTGGCAGGAGATGAGACAGAAGAAGGAGATGAGCTTTGCACACTTATTTCCCACCCGCTTCCCTGTGAGAGTGGACGGGTTGCCTCCTCTGAAAGTCAGTGCTTCTCTCAAGCAGCTGGCCCCTTAGGAAGCTGGCCCCCCAGGCTCCGGAGCTCTTCCCCCCTCTTACCCCTGCAGGTCTCCAGGAAGGAGCAATGCCAGTTCCCGCATTACCCACGCCCAGGTCTTTGTAAAAAGCTTCTTTAACGATTAACCTCTCTGTGAATTACCCTATTCCAAGTATGCCAACTGCTTCCTCTTGGGAGCCTGGATAATACAGATCGTGTCTTGACTTCACCAAAATTACATGGCCTTGGTCAAGTAAAAAACTATTTGACTTTGGTTCTCTATGAAATGTGAACAATATGAATAATTGTGCTGCTGAAGAATATGGTTATTCAGGTTATAATAAATATCAAAAATTCTAAATATATTATACAGATTATCATTAGGAATATATAAAATTAATATTGTAATGTTGCCAAATTTCATTATACAGATCAAATGTGATAAAATGTAATAAAACATAGATATTAATTACTTGAAGAATAAAATGAACACAATAAAATTTTCTCATCCCACTTCATTAAAAGGACTTTTAATACTGACGTTTTTTAAATAATCATTTGAATTCCAAGTAGAAATAATGAAATCTTGGATATGTTTCCATGAAATCACCACACTATATTAATTGAGCAGCCTAATTTGATTAAAATAATTATATGATATGGGGTGGGAGATGGGAGGGGGATTCAGGATTGGGAGCTCGTATACACCCATGGTGGATTCATGTCAATGTATGGCAAAACCAATACAGTATTGTAAAGTAAAATAAAGTAAAAATAAAATAAAATAATTATATGACAAAATTAATTCCTTAACAAAGGGAACATCTTACTGCACTGAAGAAGATACATCTTCGAAAAAGTAAACATTTTTTTTTTTCATTTGCAGTGTTGACACTGAAAGAATAAAACAGATTTTACTTGAGTATCGTTTCAGTTTTTCTCACTCTCTTGGACCTCAGAGATGCGCCAAGAGAGAGGAGGGTGCCTGGTAGCCATGGCGATGCACACTGGAGGAATCTCAGAGCTTCAGAAAGGGCCTACACGGAGGATGCTATATAGGTGAAGCAACAGCTTATGCACAAAACACAGGTGAGGATAGTTCCAGGAGAATTAAAAAAATGCCTGAGCAGCATCCTACTTTTCATGAGCAATTATGGAAAGAATCCATGAGAATTATGTTATTATTCTTAATGTTGTCTCCCCAGGTGTATCCTTGGTAAGTTTTAGAAAAACCAGTGCTATCTGAACAAAAGCAAAACATAAATCTGTAACAACCACATAAAGTATTTTTCTCACTCTGAGTTTTGCGTGACTGCATGTGTGTGTTTTAGGAATGGGGAGAGTGTTCCTACAGGGAGAAGTTTCTGAGTCATTAACCAGTTCATTCTAATGTCACTATGGCCATACTCAATGGAAGGGCAACAAGCACAGATCATCTTTCTTGGGATGTCTTCTGGGATAAGGAAATTTCTACAAATATTCCATTAGAATTTAGTCACCTAACCCTGTGTGTGTGTGTGTGTGTGTGTGTGTGTGTGTGTGTGTGTGTGTGTGTTAGTCAGTCAGTCATATCTGACTCTTTGCAACCCCGTGGACTGCAGCCTGCCAGGCTCCTCTATCCGTGGAATTCTCCAGGCAAGAATACTGGAGCGGGTAGCCTTTCCCTTCTTCAGGGGATCTTCCCAACCCAAGGACTGAACCCAGGTCTCCCTCACTAAAGGCAGATTCTTTACCATCTGAGCCACCAGGGAAGCCTACCTAACTACAAATATAATCTATTTATTACCAGAAAAACGGGAGGAAGTGGGTTTTGGTCAACACTTAGCAGGTGTTATCATAAATTTATACTGTTTTTTCCCACTTAATTTATCACATTCTTTTGCAAATTTTATTTGCAGTAGATTCAATAGCTTCACAATTTCCTATCATATGAGCATACAGTAATGTACTGAGCTATTTTCTCAATTAGCAGTTTATCGAGTTTAGGGGTGTTACAAACGACGCTGCAATTAAGTCTTTTATACATAAATTATGATTTATCATAAACTATTTCCTCAGACAAAATGTACAAAAGAGAAAACCAAAGTCTAAAGACACTTTAAAGTGTCTTGATAATCTTGCAAATTGCTTTCCAGAAAGATTGGACCAATTTACATTTCCATAGGAAGAACATGAGGAGGTTGATGGTTTTGATCAATAACCTCACTGGAACCATCTCATTCAAATGTGCCATTTTAATAAACAAAACAGCCATCAAAAATAACAGTTGAAAATACACTCCATTGATTTTTTAGGGGGTTAAACATGTTTCATAGGTTTCTTTGCATTTGTGTTTCCTCTTTAGTATGTTTCTTTTCTTATGTCCTATCATCTATTAATATATTTTAAATAATAAAATCACTTTTATCTGCATCATTTATATATTAAAGCTGTAAACCTCCTAAATTTTATGCCTTGTTTATATCAAAATTTCAATGAGATATTTTTTATTTTTTAATTTCATGAATTTTCCATTTGGTAAGTGTGATTGTTAATTTTATGGGTGAACTTGACCTGCCACATGATGCCCTGATTAAGTATTGTTTCTAGGTATCTGTGAGGATGTTTATAGATGAGATCAACATTTGAACACTCACCATAGTAGATTTCCCTTCCCTCGGTGGGTGGGTATCATCTAATCAGTTGAAAGCCTGGAAAAAAAGTCAAACGAAGGAGGAATTCAACCTTTTTTCTTGTCTCACTGCAGGAGCTAGAACATTTCATCTCTTCTTTTCTTGCCCTTGGACTGAGATCTCCCTGGTTCTCAGGACACTGAATTTGAACTGAATAACACCAATGGTTTTTCTGGGTCTTCAGATTACAGACAGCAGATCTTGGGATTTCACAGCCTCTATAATCATTTCTGACTCATTGGAAAAGACCCTGATGCTGGGAAAGGTTGAAGGCAGGAGGAGAAGGGGACAACAGAGGATGAGATGGTTGGATGGCATCACTGACTAGAAGGACATGAGTTTGAGCAAGCTCGAAGAGATGGTGATGGACAGGGAAGCCTGGAGTGATGCAGTCCATTGGGTCGCAAAGAGTCGGACATGACTGAGCGACTGAACTGACAATCATTTCATGAGTCTACTCATCATTTTATATATTATATTATATGTATGATATATGTACACATATATGCACACACACATCGTTTTCCTTCTGCTTATTGGAAAATCTCTGACTAATACAATAAACAATCACACATATAAATACATAAGCACAATGGAAGAAATCACAAAGAAAATGATCTAGGCAATAGCATCTTATCTCAAGATGAAATTTCATCTTTCAAAGAATTTTTGCTTTTTCTCTCTTCTCTTTTTTTAAACATTTGACTACTTAATCCATCTTGAATCGATTTTGAAATAGGGTACGAACAAAAAAAAAAGAGAGAAAAATTAAATGCTTCCTTCACAGTTCACTTGCCAATTTTCTTAACACATTTAATTGAATGATCATTGAATCATCCATGGAGCCACTGAATCATCACTAAATCATTATTTTGTCATAAATTAGATTAAATTGATGCCTTCATGTGATAATAGAGGTTGTGCTTATTACCAACATCATCACTTTATGGTTGGCATTTAATGCTTCGCAAAATGAATAAACAGCCTAATGTAGCAACTGGCATTTAATTTGAAGAGCTGTACATTCTGTCTCAAAACTTTATGTATAAGTGATGATCATAACTAAGAAAGTTCCCAAGTAGGAGGTGAAAATGAAGTGTCTGAACTTTTTCTCATTACAGCAGAAGAAAAAGTCTCTGCTTCAAAAGAAAACAAAAACAAAAACAATTTCTAATATAAATGAATTTCAATATATGCAAGCAAAAAAGTCTGAGTAAAGAGCCAACATAATACACAAAATTCATTTTCTGATAGATATGAGGCTTAGCTGAACCATCACTTCCTTCTCAGCCTTTCCTGGGAACAACTCCAATTTGTAGCCTAAAGGCAAGAACAAAACTCTTCTGTTAAAAATCATGCTGCTGCTGCTGCTGCTGCTGAGTCGCTTCAGTCGTGTCCGACTCTGCGCGACCCCATAGACGGCCTCCTACCAGGCTCCCCCGTCCCTGGGATTCTCCAGGCAAGAACACTGGAGTGGGTTGCCATGTCCTTCTCCAATGCATGAAAGTGAAAAGTGAAAGTGAAGTCGCTCAGTCGTGTCCGACTCTTAGCGACCCCATGGACTGCAGCCCACCAGGCTCCTCTGTCCATGGGATCTTCCAGGCAAGAGTACTAGAGTGAGGTGCCATTGCTATATATAAATAATTACAAGGATTCTGAGAAACTGTCACAGCACTTTAAAGACTTTCTGTCAGTTAATACCCTTTATGTGTATAACAAAGAAATCTAAACTTTGAATCAACACTAAAATAATTTAAGATACTGGAATTATATAAAATATTCCTTACTGGCCTTAAATGAATGAGAAAGATTGATTCTGGCTAGGAGCATAAGTAATAAATTACAAAGCATCTCACACTAGCTATAAATCAGTGTAACAGTCTTAAAGAACTATTTGGGGTATTTTGGGGTTTGGGGTTTTTTTTGGTTCTGTTTTGTTTTTCTAACTGTTTTTCTTTTTATTCGAGCATAATTGTTTTACAATGGTGTGTTAGTTTCTGCTGTACAACCAGGTGAATCAGCTGTCTGTGTACATATACCCCCTCCCCCTTGAGCCGCCCTCAGCCCAATCCCACCACTTTAGGTCGTCACAGAGCACCAAGCTGAGCTCCTTGTGCTATACAGCGCTTCCCACTAGCTGTCTGTTAGACCATATACATATCCGGGAGCTGGTGATGGACAGGGAGGCCTGGCGCGCTGCGGTCCGTGGGGTCGCGAAGAGTCGGACTGAACTGAACTGACTTGTTATACGCATAGTGGTATGTATTTGTCAAGGCTACTCTCCCAGTCTGTCCCAGCCTCCTCGGCCCGCTCCCTGCCTCCACGTGTCTCTTCTCTAGTCTGCGCCTCTACTCTCGCCCTGCAAATAGGCGTCTATACCTATCTCCAGCCGTGCTGTGCTGAGTGGCTCAGGCGTGTCCGACTCTTCGTGACCACATCGGCTGCAGCCCGCCAGGCTCCTCTGTCCATGGGATTCTCCAGGCAAGAGTGCTGGAGTGGGGTGCCATGCCCTCCTCCAGCGATTACAAGCTGTAGACATATCTAATGATCCAGTGATCGCACTCCTGGGTAAATACCCTATAGAAATGTGCATCAAAATATGTGGAGAATAAAGCTGATAGATGCACTGTTCATAACAGACACGCTGAATAAACTGTGGGACAGCAATGAAAGTCAGCTAACTGTTCTGAAGACAACAAAGCTCTCGAACAAAATGTTGAGTATCATCGGCAAAATGCATATAGTATTATTCTATGTATATATAATTTTAAATTGCTAAAACTCATCCATGGTGTTTAATGCCAAGATGGTAAGGACCTCATGTTGGGGCTGCTGGCACGAGAAGGAGCCGAGTGGGAGGCGGTACAAAATAACCACACTAAGAAAACAGACGTCTAAGATCAAGATTTGATTTGGGCACTTAGCTTTCCCTGCTGGGGGCTGAGCAGCCCTCATCTCCCGTCACAAACTCTGCAGAAATGTACAGATGTCTGGACAAATGACACATGGGCACCCATGCATAATAGTGAAAAGAAGTGAAGTCGCTCAGTCATGTCCGACCCTTTGTGACCCTATGGACTGTACCCCACCAGGCTCCTCCGTCCATGGGATTCTCCAGGCAAGAGTACTGGAGTGGGTTGCCATTGCCTTCTCCAGGGGAGCTTCCCATACATATGATACAGTTTATCATTCACATAACAAATAACAGGAGGATTCCCCAGGGAGGGCTCCGGGTCTACCAGAAGGCAAACGAGAGCAAAAAGCGGTGGTGGTCCGTGTTTTGCAGTGGTTACTGAGTGGAGCTAGGACGAGGCAGCCCCAGGAACTAGCCTGGTTTGAAATATCCACCAGCGTCAAGGGGAGGAAGGCCATGTGCTTTTTTTTTTTTGAAAATCAGACTGCACAGAGTCTGGCAAAGGAGAAAGGGAAGAGGGGATTGAAAATTGTCAGACATCAAACATCAAATATACAGTCTATTACAATTACAATTGTGTATTACATAACAGTATGTGTCTGTGTAGTTGCATAAAACAGATAAAGTCATTTTAAAAGCAATTCAGATAAATGGAGAAAAAAACTAATTAGCAAAAAAGACTCCCCTCTCTACACACAAATTATGACTTGCTCAGCAACAGATAAATCACAAGGAACCCACAAAACAATTGTAATGTACAAATCAAATGCTTGTCCCAGGCAAGTGAAAGTTATGTTCACTTCTATACATGCATTTGGTCCTCACGGGAGGTCCTGTAGTCTTACCGTTACACTCCTTCTTTCATTAACTATTCAGCCAACATAAATATTTTAGGTAACCAGAAGGACTTCTATCACTTGTTTTATTTATACATGATATATGATTTATGGTTTGCACAGGATAGCAGGGTCTTACCAAGACAAAGGATAAAGGGTTTAGCAAAAGGTAATGCTTCTTAAAATTAAATTATTGACCAGTCTTTCTTTGCCCAAATCTTCCCTAGAACAGAATTTCTTCTGCTAAAGTAGCAGAGCTGTGGAGGCGTTTTTGTTGTTTCTAAAAACCACGAAAGAAATCCATTTCCTCTAAACATGGCCAAGGACAACTGTGCTTTATTCTCTTTTTATTTCAAAATAGCCTTTCAAGAGAATGATTGTCCCAATACTCCGGTCACTTTCATTTTTTTGTTTTTTTCCTCTGTGTTATGAACTTTCAAGAGATGATACAGGAGCTTCCTCTGAACTCAGGATATGTTTATAAAGGTAGATGAGCTGTACTTTCTTCTCTCTTTATATTTTCTCTCCCTGGGGCTGAAAAATATGGCATGGGACATACTTTTGCTGAAAATTGTTTGCTGTTTATCTGAAATTCAAACTCAACAGTGTATCCCATATTTTCATTTGGTAAACCTGGCAACCCAACTTCTAATCCAGGAGGTTTTCTACATGTGGATTCATCTCTCTTCGTGTAGAATTTCTTACTTAAGATTCAGCCATGGTTTTCCATCAACTCAGGAGGTGTTTCTACTGGGATATCAGATAGTGATCTCAGGTTCAGCATTTCTGAAGTTGAAACTTTCATCACCACACTTCTAACAAAAAAATGACTGCCCCCACTCACTGCACCCAAACACACCAGATCCCACATTTGTTCATTCCACGAGTATTTGTTGAGTGCCTATTGCTGAGTTAATAAAATAGATATCCTGACCCTCCAGAGTGTTGCCTTTTTTTCGAGTCTGTGGTCTAGACCCATCCCAGGTCTCCAAGTCGATTCCACATGGATCGCTGTTATTTCTCTTTCTTGACCCTAAATACGCCATCCTTACTCTTGCCTCTGGTTTCCTTCTCTTTTGTCTCTATAAATCTCTCCTCTTCCCAGTGAATAACCCTATGCTCGGCTCAGATTAAAACGAGAAGAGGGAATTCGCTCATTCCTATTGCTAACTCATCCAGAATGAGGGCTCATCTTTCAGAAAGGCTGGGTCCAAAGGTTCAGAGATGGCTACCAAAGCCCCGCCTCTGCTCGTCTCCCAGCCGCAGGGGAGCCTGTGAGGGGCTTCTGTCTGCACACCATCTTTCCCACTCAGGCCAGGGCAGGAAGGCCCCGAGTGCACAAGGCTCTGCTCACCACCCAACAGACCCTGAAAACCACGTCTCACTTGATTTCCCCAGCACCTTGACTTTTGTCAGCTCTCGCATCCTGCATCTCACCCTGCCCTCTGCCCCCGGCCCCTTCCCTTCCTCCCTAGCCTCTCTGTGGGTCCTCCCACTCACTCACCGCATGGAGAACAACTGTTGGTTTTCCACAGGGCTTCGTCTTTGCCTCTAAGCCCTTCCCACTTTCCACGGACATTCTTATCTAGACACATGCCTTCACCAGCGACCTAGATTTTTTTGAATATTGAAGCTTTTTCTCCCTTCTGACCCTCAGTCTTATATTCAGAAGTTTCCACCAGTACTTCAACTCAGCAAAACCAACCATGTTAACCAACCGACTTCCACACTAAATTTGCCCTCTTGGACTTAGCTTATATTTGTAGTTGTTGACACCTCCATACACTCCATTGCCTAAATTAGAAATCTCAGAAACACTGAACAGTCTTCCTTATGTTTCAGTGGCCCTTGTTCAATTCTAGCACAGGAATCCTTCTGCAATAGCAAAACACCCCTCCCATCCACCCTTTGACTGCCCTATTTGAAATCTATGCAATTGGAGGATTAGAATATTCCGTTACACTTCTGAAGAGCCACACAGTTCTGGAACTCATATACTCCAAGCTGTTGTCTACTCTATGGCTAGAGTGACCTTTCTAAAAACATGCTGTTTAAATCTGTCAGCATCTTACTGGCGAGATAAAGTTCAAGCTCTTCAGTAAATGAAGCTCCTCAGAGCCTACTAGCTTTCCATTTCTAAGGTTTCTTATTTCTTCTTTGTTACATTGAATTATTCTCCATTCATCCCCATACCTTGAACACTGGTAATATTTCACATATCTTCAACATATCTTCCCAGCTCTACAGACCATCACTTCTCTGAGCTGCTTCCCGACTTTCTGTATCACGCTTCAGCAGATGCCTTCTGTCGTGATCTTGCTGCACCTGGTTCATCTTCTGTTACGTCACAAGTTAGGTGACAAGAATTAAGTGTCTGTTTACTTGCCACATTTTTCTTTCCCGCTGAGCTGTGCCTCCATGGACAGAGATGATCTATTCTTTATACATCTAGAACATGTCATCAGCTTGGGCACATACACAGTAGTTATTGTGGACTACTGGCCAATCAATTATTAAATAACTATTTATAAATCATAGTATGTTCCAGACTCTGTGACAAGCAGCAAAAATACAGCAGTTGAGAATGCAAATTGCTGTTCTCATGGAGTTTATGTATCAATGAGTCCAAAGAAATAGCAGATTTCAACACTCATACTGAATTATCACTATATCCAGACATATACTTACATAATTTAATGAACATTTTAATCAATGGATTGAATTTTCTTAAAACTTCCACCCATGTGATATCACAGGTCTCTTATTAAAATAACAATTTAAGTATACAAAATGAGTGATAAAATTTGATCTCCAAAGTCAGTAGTTACAAAGCAGTTTCTACTTCATTTCAGTGATGAGAATTTTACAAAAATTAAATAAAATCAGGAAAAATCACATTAGGAACTTTTCCGCCCATGAACTACTGTTGCTTTGCGGTTGAACAATTCTGAATTTTTAGCTGTCTTGTGAAATACACTATTGCCTCTTTAGTTCCAGGACAGAGCATACTGAAAGTAACATAAACAAACTACAAAGCCTCCAAAAGCGAGAGACTAGAATACCAAAGAGGTTCTTACTCATAAGAAATGACAGTGAAATAGGCTTTGCCTACAGAAGTAGATGAGTGATACTAATGATAATCAAAGCTCACACCTGTATAATATCTATGATGTTCCAGGTATTGTCTACAGCCCTGAACTAATATGACCTCATTTAACCTTATACCTTAGCTGAGGGCACTTGGCTCACAAGTGGCAGAGCTATGGTTCTGCGTTTCCTTAATCCCACACTCCCCTGTTTCACGATGCTGTATTAGGCTCCAGTAAACCAGCAGCAGCTGCTTATTGCTGCACAGAAAATTATTAGGAGTCCTTTAAAATCCTGACACAGAAGTGCTGCGTGTTGAGATAATGAGCTGAGCACCATGTGATCAATACGTGTGCATGCTCTCAACCTGTGAGACCGTGAGTGCTGTGGGGTGAGAATTCATCTGTTGAAACCCTCACCACCAATGTGACTGTATTTAGCACCAGGACTTTCAGGAAGTAATCAGGGTTAGATGAAGTCTCAAGAGTGGAGGGGTGCCTGGAGACCTTAGAAGACCTTAGAAGAGGAAAAGCGTGCTCTCTCCCTGTGAGGACAGAGCGGGAAGGCAGCCGTCCGCAGGCCCAGGAGGGAGCTCTCAGCAGAGCCTGTGTTCAACAGCCTGACACAGAACTCCTGGTCCCAGAACTGTGATGAAATAAGTTTCTACAGTTTAAGCCACCTAGTCTATGGTAGTTTGTTATGGCAGCTTGAGCTAAGATTACATGACTTAAGAAACTATTTAACAGTATCTGAGAGCTTTAACTTGGAGAAGGCAATGGCACCCCACTCCAGTACTCTTGCCTGGAGAATCCCATGGACGGAGGAGCCTGGTGGGCCGCAGTCCATGGGGTCACTAAGAGTCGGACACGACTGAGTGACTTCACTTTCACTTCTCACTTTCATGCATTGGAGAAGGAAATGGCAACCCACTCCAGTGTTCTTGCCTGGAGAATCCCAGGGACGGGGGAGCCTGGTGGGCTGCCGTCTATGGGGTCGCACAGAGTCGGGCACGACTGAAGCGACTTAGCAGCAGCAGCAGCAGCAGAGAGCTTTAACTAACATTCTAGTGAGGGGAAATGCAAATCTTAGCAAAAGCATACAAATGCCAAAATATAAGATAAATAAAAGAATATAAGGGGAAATAACATGAAGCGCACTTTCTGGTTCAAGAAAATAAATGGAAAGTTGGTTAAAAAATAAGTAGAAGTGCTCAAAGCCAAATAGCATGAATAAACTTGGATTACATTACAGGACAGTAAAGTACCATGTTTTCAAATTACCTTTTGTAGGTTAAGAAGAGTATAAAAAATTGTCTGCATAGTGTTATCATGAGTCTATGCTTTCAGCTTGCTAATCCAAATGGGAAAAAATAAATTGGGTTCATTCCAAGTAAGATTTTATTCAAGTAAACCTCAAATTGAATTGAGTTAATGACAGTCTACAAAGAGGAAAGTGAGGCAAAAGTAGTTAGAACTCCAGTAGTTAAATGCCAACTCATATTAGCATATTCTGACATTGTTGATTCAAATAGGTAGACAAATAAACAACTAATTAAGCTGCATTTTATTCAACTCTGTCTTGTTCTAGTTAAATAATTCTTGATATATCAACATTTTCAGAAAATTTTATTCAACTTTCTCAGTTTCATTCAAGTCTAAACTTGAAGAGCCCTAAAATGTACAACAGTGGGTCCCTCAAAATATTAATATATTTATTTTTAAACCTGTACACAATTAGAATCTGCATAAACATAGTAAGAAAACCCAGTAGTCATCTTTGTTACCCAAAGGGAAGAATGATGCCATTCCTATGCTCATACAGCAACATTGCTCTGTTTGAGTATTAAAGAGTCTGCTGCTGCTGCTGCTGCTAAGTCGCTTCAGTCGTGTCCGACTCTGTGCGACCCCATAGATGGTAGCCCACAAGGCTCCCCCGACCCTGGGATTCTCCGGGCAAGAACGCTGGAGTGGGTTGCCATTTCCTTCTCCAATGCATGAAAGTGAAAAGTGAAAGTGAAGTTGCTCAGTCGTGTCCGACTCTTCGCGACCCCATGGACTGTAGCCTACCAGGTTCCTCCGCCCATGGGATTTTCCAGGCAAGAGTACTGGAGTGGGGTGCCATTGCCTTCTCCAATTAAAGAGTCTAGTTTCTAATAATTCACTTTTAAATGTCTGCTTCCCTCGAACTTCAAAAAAAGAGATCAGTTATGTTCTTATCTTTTTGTCCCTCAGGGCAGTATAAGATATCAAATAGACATTAAAAATGTTGGAAGAATGACTAAATTAAAAAAAAAGAAGAAAGAAGAATGGTCTAAAACGTTCTTAAGAGATTTAAACAATGGGCTGTTTAATATGGTCAACTTGAATAGTAGTAAACATAAGACCTCGAAAAAAAAATGTTTAAAGGTTGTGTACAGAAAATACAGATGGGCAGAAGCATATATTTTGATTTTATCTCTATATGAAAAAACAGAGCAATGTTATTGCCAAAACTGCTAATGAAACTTTAATGTGTATTCATAGAATGATAGGGTCTATTGGGAAGTAGTATCATATCAGAGTGTCTAAGATAATTAGGGATTTTCAATCCATCTCAGAATATATTTCAAAAAGGCTAAAGACCTCAGGAAATTCTTCCTGTGAAGGGAAAAAAAAGGGTAACAGTAAATATAACTATTTTCTATATTTGAAGGACAATTTTAGGGCAGTGGGATTATATTCATTCTGTATGATAAAGAAATATAACTTGAACCAACAGTTAGAAGTTGTATGAAGATTTTGACTTGATATAAGAAAGTACTTTCCAATAGCCAAAGCTGTCATTAAAAAATATTTTGTAACTGGGAGCTCACTATTCATTAGCCACCAAAGTGACCGTGAAAGAACATAAAATCACCAAGGACAGTGAATAAGAGTTTAATCCAATTTTTCTTTTAATCTGCTACAAAACATGTTCCCAAGAGGAGCGTGAGGTGATGATACTATGTGTTTGTTAAATAATATGAATTGCACTGATTACTTTTGTATTCTGCATCAAGGGGAAATTTTTCAGATGAAGGTAAAATCATGACTTTCACACAAATATAAAACATTTATTAAAGACTTTGCTAACTCATTATTAATGAGGGATTCAGTTCAGTTCAGTTCAGTCGCTCAGTCGTGTCTGACTCTTTCTGACCCCAGGAATCACAGCATGCCAGGCCTCCCTGTCCATCACCAACTCCCGGAGTTCACTCAGACTCATGCCCATTGAGTCTGTGATGCCATCCAGCCATCTCATCCTCGGTCGTCCCCTTCTCCTCCTGCCCCCAATCCCTCCCAGCATCAGAGTCTTTTCCAATGAGTCAATTCTTCACATGAGGTGGCCAAAGTACTGGAGTTTCAGCTTTAGCATCATTCCTTCCAAAGAAATCCCAGGGCTGATCTCCTTCAGAATGGACTGGTTGGATCTCCTTGCAGTCCAAGGGACTCTCAAGAGTCTTCTCCAACACCACAGTTCAAAAGCATCAATTCTTCGGCACTCAGCCTTCTTTACAGTCCAACTCTCACACCCATACATGACCACTGGAAAAACCATAGCCTTGATTCAGGGAGATGTTAACACCAGTTCAAACGGGGATCCAAAGAACAGACACATGTATAGATCAGGAGTGACCTGAATTTATAAAAGGACTCAAAACCATCTTCTTCCAGGAGGGGAAGAAAATATATGAAAGCTCCATCTGACAGAATTTATTTGCATGTTTATAAATGAAAAGTATTTGTATTGCTATCATTTATCTGTAACTTACAGAGTTCTAAAATAGCATAAAGTCAACAAAAGGTTCAGATGACCCATAGAATTAGATTCAGATAACACAGACAGCTATGCTCTGAAGCATGCAGTTTTCTACTGGAGACACCAAATAATATTTTTGCTTGATCAAAATTTCCTTGATTGTAAGTTCTAGAACTTATGTCACACAATCAAAAGTAAGGAAACATTCACATAATTTATTTCTTTATATACCTGTTGCATCACTGCCACATGAAACAATTTCTTGGCTACACCACATAGCATGTGAAATCTTAGTTCCCTGATCAGAAATCAAACCCAGCTCTCCTGCATTGTAAGGTGGTTTCTTAACCACTGGACCACCAGGGAAATCCCCTGAGACAATGTCTTAATTAATACCCTATGTTGGTATTTGATGACTGCAAACTTTTAAGAATGTGGTATTTTTGTAAAAAAGAAATTTATGCTCTAAAAAAATACAGTCTATTTAAAAAAGAAATTTGTGAACTTAACTTGAACATCTGAATTCTATTTCCTTACAATTTCAAATATTTTCATAAAATTAATAATGAAAAGCTTAATGTATATTGGGAAACTTTCTTCTAACTTCTTGTCTTAAAGATTATTCTCTTACTATTTTTATTTTTTCCAAATTAAATATTTCATTTGGTAGTTCTAAATGAATATAGCAATTTACCATTTCTAAAAATCAATTTTCCAGGCAAAAGATAAAATAGCATATACTCGATTTATTTAAAATGTGACTATAAATAAAAAGACTGATTTTTATAGAGCTGAAATGTGGTTTATCTTCTTTTATTAACTCATCACTTAATAAGTATACGATGCATAAGTAGTTACTAAGGACATGGAACAACAGACTGGTTCCAAACAGGAAAAGGAGTATGTCAAGGCTCTATATTGTCACCCTGCTTATTTAACTTATATGCAGAGTACATCATGAGAAACGCTGGGCTGGAGGAAGCACACGCTGGAATCAAGATTGCCGGGAGAAATATCAATAACCTCAGATATGCAGATGATACCACACTTATGGCCAAAAGTGAAGAACGAAAGAGCCTCATGATGAAAGTGAAAGAGGAGAGTGAAAAAGTTGGCTTAAAGCTCAACATTCAGAAAACTAAGATCATGGCATCCGGTCCCATCACTTCATGGCAAATAGATGGGGAAACAGTGGAAGCAGTGGCTGACTTTATTTTGGGGGCTCCAAAATCACTGCAGATGGTGATTGCAGCTGTGAAATTAAAAGCCACTTACTCTTTGGAAGGAAAGTTATGACCAACCTAGACAGCATATTAAAAAACAGAGACATTACTTTGTCAACAAAGGTCCATCTAGTCAAGGCTATGGTTTTTCCAGTGGTCATATGTGGATGTGAGAGTTGGACTATAAAGATAGCTAAGCACTGAAGAATTGATGCTTTTGAACTGCGGTGTTGGAGAAGACTCTTGGGAGTCCCTTGGACTGCAAGGAGATCCAACCATTTCCTAAAGGAAGTCAGTCCTGAGTGTTCACTGGAAGGACTGATGTTGAAACTGAAGCTACAATACTTTAGCCACCTGATGCGAAGAGCTAACTCATTTGAAAAGACCCTGATGCTGGGAACGATTGAAGGCAGGAGGAGAAGGGGACGACAGAGGATGAGATGTCTGGATGGCATCACCAACTCAATGGACACGAGTTTGGGTCAACTCCGGGAGTTGATGATGGATGGGGAGGCCAGGCGTGCTGTGGTTCATGGGGTCACAAAGAGTCTGACACTTCTCAGCAGCTGAACTGAACTGAAGATTAAAAAGCAAAGATTTGAAATGGAAAGTTTTGAGTCATAAGCATTCAAGTTAACTACCTACATTAATGAAATTCACTATATAATTGAGAAACTACCCACTTCATTTTGCCTTTGTGGACAGATGGAAAAGCATGTTGGCTTAAGTGTGGAATCAGTGTAAAGACCAAATACCACAAAAAAAAAGAAAAAGTCTCGTAAGTGGCAGGGAAGGTCTGGTTCAGAAATGCCTTCTGATGTGTCATAGTTATAAGACAGATGTTCTGAAGATATGTGAGAGGAAACTCCACATTCCTTAAAGGTAATGAACTTACCTTAAGAAAATCAACCTCTTATAGAGTACTTTGTGATTAAAAATGGGCTGTCATGTTGTATAGTCAGGACATTCAAGAGGGCTGTTTGCTTGCTCTCTCTACGTCCCCTGCTCTACCAGTCCCTACTTCACCTGGGTGCTACTCACAAGACTGGCCTTTGCCCCTAATGTAGAGCCCATTCAGTATATTGGAGAAGGAAATGGCAACCCACTCCAGTATTGTTGCTGAGAAATCCCATGGACAGAGGAGCCTGGTGGGCTGTGAGAGGGTAACAGGCAGGAAGGCCAGGGTCTCCAAATGGAGGAAAGAGCCTGCAAGTGTCAGACATTTTTATCTCTCTTAAGTGGCAGGAGGAAACAAACTAGCGATATTTTTTTTCTTCTCTATGGAAATTTTAAAGGAGGTTTCTCTTAAAATACTGTGTTGCCATAATGACCCCTGGTTTCACCTGAAGTTAACTATTCTCAAACCTTGAGATAACCAATGCATTTTTCTTATGGAAATGCTTGTCTTAAGCTATGCTAATGTACTATGCATTTACCCCAAACTCTGTCTTCAAGTAGGTTCCACCTAATGGCTCAGATCCTACTTGACAAACCATTATGTTATACTCAGATATTGTTCCCCTAATCTATGTAAACGAAACTATTTATACGGTAATCTGTCCTTCTACAAGATTCAAGTTAACCATTTTATGGCCCAGGATGGAGCATTTGGTGCCAAGATTATCCCAAAATGCATCTTATGGGTGAGGGGCCTGGTGCCATTCTGAGTTTTAAGACATTCCTTTCTTTCATTAATAGACCGCTAGTGACTATATAACATCCAGCTGAAGATTAGCAGGGGAGTACTCTTTCTGCCCCCTTCTGATGCCTATGTCAGACGCTTTCTCTATCTCCTTTATACTTTAATAAAACTTTATTACACAAAGCTCTGAGCGATCAAGCCTCGTCTCTGGCCCCGGATTGAATTCTTCTCCTCTGGAGGCCAAAAATCCCGGCTGTCTTTTTTCATTCAGCAACAACCTTTCAGCTGCAGTCCATGGGGTTGCAAAGAGTCAGACACAACTTAGCTACCAAACAACAGCAAAGATCAGTAGTAAATACCTATATTCTTGCCCCTGGCCCCAGCTAGAGATTGCTCTACTCTTTAGATCAGAATGGCTCCCCTTATACAACTATTCGGCTTCCCTGGTGGCTCAGACGGCAAAGCATCTGCCCACAATGCGGGAGACCCAGGTTCGATCCCTGGGTTGGGAAGATCCCCTGGAGAAGGAAATGGCAACCCACTCCAGTACTCTTGCCTGGAAAATTCCATGGACTGAGGAGCCTGGTGGGCTACAGTCCATGGGGTCGCAAAGAGTCGGACACGACTGAGCAAGTTCACTTCACTATACAGCTATTCCGAGGGAAGACCTCTGCCTCTCTCTCCAAGGTATGTAGTAGCCCAAGGGCTAAAGAGGGACTACTTCCTTCGTGGTTTCCCTGGCAACTGAAGATCCAATCTGAGTTCAGGGCACCATAGGAGTGAGAGTCTCCTTATTCCCCTGGGACCAAAGACTGGTGCTGCCTTTCTCTCCCTGCCTTCTGCACCCACAGTGCAGTGTCCCTCCAGAGGTGCAAGATCGCCCACTGATGCCCGCCCTGTCACTCCCTCCAGAGGTGCAAGATCGCCCACTGATGCCCGCCCTGTCACTCCCTCCAGAGGTGCAAGATCGCCCACTGATACCCGCCCTGTCACTCCCTCCAGAGGTGCAAGATCGCCCACTGATGGCCCTGTCACTCCTTCCAGAGGTGCAAGATTGCCCACTGATAGGCCTGTCACTGACTCCAGGCTCCTTCTTCAATACTGAGGTGGGGCAAGCACCAAGGCTTGCAGACCTGCAGGGTGCATCTCAACACACATACATACACACCATAACCTCCTACACAGCTTTTTGTTGTTCAGTCACTCAGTCCTGTCTGACTCCTGAGATCCCATGGACTGTAGCCCACCAGGATCCTCTGTCCATGGGATCTCCCAGACAAGAATACTGCAGTGAGTTGCCATTTCCTTCTCCAGGGGATCTTACCTGTCACTCCTTCCAGAGGTGCAAGATTGCCCACTGATAGGCCTGTCACTGACTCCAGGTTCCTTCTTCAATACTGAGGTGGGGCAAGCACCAGGGCTTGCAGACCTGCAGGGTGCATCTCAACACACATACATACACACCATAACCTCCTACACAGCTTTTTGTTGTTGAGTCACTCAGTCCTGTCTGACTCCTGAGATCCCATGGACTGTACCCCACCAGGATCCTCTGTCCATGGGATCTCCCAGACAAGAATACTGCAGTGAGTTGCCATTTCCTTCTCCAGGGGATCTTCCTGACCCAGGGACTAGCTTTCTCCATTTGCAGATGAAGAAAGGCTCTGATAAACTGCCTTCTCCAAAGTTAAAGAATTTCCAATGATTAAGCCAAGAATAATAAAATTCCCAAAGTCATTTTTGTCAAGGTCTAGTTAGGATGCACTGCTCAAAACAAGCTTATTAACAACAACAAAAAGAGAATTACTAGGGGAGACCCTTAAAAGGATCTCAACTAATGAAATCCAAAGAGATACATGAGTTGGCCAGGTAATTTATTCAGTTCAGTCGCTCAGTCGTGTCCGACTCTTTGCGACCCCATGAATCGCAGCACGCCAGGCCTCCCT